>JANBOI010000043.1:0-27116 GCA_027595825.1 Coemansia biformis
CTACTACGGCGGCGACGAGTCCACGGTGCCGGCGCAGGGCTATCTGGGCGATGTGCCCGCGCCGCGCGCGGTGCCGCCGCACGTGCGCGTGGAGAGCACCGAGACCGAGCGTGTCTACATGCTGCCCAAGACAAAAGCCCAATTACCCGGCGACGAGGCGTGGCTGGAAACGCTGGCCGGCAGCGAACTGGGCTGGCTGCGCGCGCTCCTGATGGCGCCAGTCGTGGTTCAGGGCTACAAGTACGCGAGCAACGCAGCCCGGCGCGTGCTGCGGCCGCGCGCAGGGCAGATCTTGCGGGTGGCGCTCGAGGACGGCCAGCCGCAGGCGGTGGAGGTCATCAATGGCAGCGGAGCCAAAGCGCTGGACATTGCGATCGATTCCGCGGACTCGACGATCCGGTTCAACATGTACTCGGCGCCGCGCGGGCGCGAGTGTCGGCTGGAGCTGCTGTTCCGGCACCAGGCGGCGATGCCCTATGCGCCGATCCACGAGGTGATGGAGGGCCGCAACGAGCGCATCAAGCGGTTCTATGCGCAGGTGTGGTTCGACAACAGCAGGGAGGCCGAAGACATCATTGCGCAGGCAGGGCATGGCGGGCAGCTACACATCGGCCGCGCCACCAGCGTCGACAGATCCGCCATCAAGGACTTTTGCTATGCCATTGGCCATGTCTCGGACAAGTACACCGCAGCGGGGAATGTGCCCACGGTGGCGCCGCTGGACTTTGCGATCCGCGCCTTCTGGCCTGCACTGTGCAAGTGTCTGATGAGCCCGGTGTGCGACGGCGACCTGACGAGTCTAGTGCACCTGTCCAACGAGTTCCGCGTGGTCCCCGGGGCGCCGCCAATGGGGCCGGACCAGCAGCTGTCGAGCGAGGCAGAGATAGTCGAGGTCACCGACTCTGCTTCCGGGCGGACGGTCCGCGTGAAGGGGCATGTCACTCGCGCTGGCGAGCCAATTGTCGCCATCGACACGTCGTTCTTCTTCCGTGGCCAGGCTGCCGACTACAGCCGCAACTTTCGGCACGTCCACGAGCAGCCTCTGGAATTGGAGATCAGCGACATGTCGCTGCTTGCCCTGCTCCGGTCGCGGGAGTGGTTTGTCCCGGTCCCAGGAATGGAGCCGCTGATCGCCGTGGGCACCACCCTGCACTTCGCCTTGGAGTCGCGCTACAACTTCAAGTCGGCCACCGTCCATGCATACGCCACGACGTGCGGAGCGGTCCTGGCGTGCAGCCCGTCGTCAGGGCGCATCAAGGTCGCCGACGTGGATTTTGAGAGCGCCGATTCCTACGGAAGCCTGGTCATGCGGTTCCTGCACAAGCACGGACGCCCGGTCGGCGACCGCCGCCAGCTCTTCAGCGACGTGCGTAACCTGGTCACAGCCGGCAAAAGGCGCATGGCCGTGGTGCAGGTGCCCGACAATAACCAGGCATACTCGGATGCGTCCACCGACCACAACCCGATCCACACGAACGAGTATTTTGCCGACCTGGTTGCGCTGCCTGCCACGATTGCGCACGGCATGTGGACCAGCGCCGCAGCGCGCAAGTGCCTGCAAAACGTTGTCGCAGACGGTCAGCCGGAGCGCGTGGTGGCCTACGGGACGACCTTTGTGGACATGGTGCTCCCCGGAAAGCAGCTCGAGACGCGCATCCACCACAGCGGGGTTGTCAACGGGCGGATGCTGGTCGACGTGGAAGCCTATGTTGACGATACCAAAGTTCTGGCCGGCACCGCAGAGGTCGAGCAGGCGCCAACCGCGTTTGCGTTCACCGGGCAGGGCGCGCACGCGCCGGGCATGGGCATGGGCCTCTACGCCAGCTCGCGGGTTGCGCGCGGCGTCTGGGACTCGGCGGACACGTTCATGCGTGACACCTACGGTATCCCGCTGCTCGACATTGTGCAGAGCAACCCCACATCGCACACGGTGCACTTTGTCGGGCCGCGCGGCGCAAGGATCCGGGACAACTACCGGTCCATGGTGTACGAGTACAGTGCAAGCGATGGCTCGCGGCTGATCACACGCCCGCTCTTTGTCGATATCACCGAAACCACCGAGTCCTTCACCTTCTACTCGCCGCGCGGGCTGCTCTACGCAACGCAGTTCACGCAGGCGGCCATGCTCATCTGCGAGGTGGCCGAGTTCTCCCACATCTACACGTCGGGCGTCGTGCCGGAGACTGCTGTGTACGCAGGCCACTCGCTGGGCGAGTACGCCGGGCTGACCGCAATTGGGCAGGTCTTCACGCCAGAAACTGCCGCCGACATTGGATTCTGCCGCGGGTTGACCATGCAGCAGTCCGTGCGGCGCGACGCGCAGGGCCAGTCCATTTACGCCATGGTCGCCGTCAGCACAGCGCGCGTTGCGCTTTGGTTCACGCCGGACGACCTGGAGCGCGTCGTTGCTGCGATAAAGCAGCATGGGGACTACGACGGGCTGCTGGAGGTTGTCAACTACAACGTGCGTAACATGCAGTACGTGGTATCTGGCGAGCTCGTGCTCCTCGAGGCCCTCGGGCAGATGCTGAGCGCGCTGGGTGTGGAGGATGGGCTGCCGGACGGCCTGGCGCCGCTCGCCCGAAGCGCGGTGAAGGCGGCACTATCCCGTAGGAGCCAGGACGCGCACTTTGAGCTCCAGCGCACCAAGGCCACCATACCGATCCCCGGCATCGACGTGCCCTTCCACTCCAGCCTGTTGCATGCCGGCGTGTGGTCGTTCCGCAAGATGCTGCAGTCCAAAATCAAGCCCCAGCAAGTGTCCATCAGCAGGCTGTGCGGTCGCTACATCCCGAACCTCACTGCGCGGCCATTCGACATCGGCAGAGAGTACCTAGAAGCCGTCCTGGCGCTGACGGGCTCGGCGCCGCTGGTCCAGCTGCTTGACACGTACGATGCCGAGCGGGTTGCGTGCGACCCCGTCTACGCGCAGCACGTCGCCTATGTCTTGCTCATCGAGGTGCTCAGCCACCAGTTCTCGTCGCCGGTCCGCTGGATCGAGACCCAGGACGTGTTGCTGGCCGGGAACCTCGCCGTGGCGCGGTTCATCGAGATTGGGCCAAGCGGCGTCCTCTGCAACATGCTGCGACGCACGCTCGATGGTGCCGTCTACGCCCCGGGCGGGCCAGAGATCCTCTGCTCCGCCACAGACATGGACAGGATCCTTTTCCAGGACGCCGACGTGCAGCCTGACAAGGCTGACGCTGCGCCGGCGCTTGCAGAGCCGGCTGGCAGCTCGGGCGCACAGGCACTGCCGGAGGCGTTGCAAGCCGAGCCAGATGCGCCTGGCGCGGCCGAGCCCAGCTGCGCGGCACGCGAAGTCCCGGAGGCCGCCACTCCACCACTGGAGGTAATCCGGGCCCTCGTTGCGTACAAGCTGAAGATTGTACTCGAGTCTGTCACCGCGGCCACGGCCATCAAGGATCTTGTCGGCGGCAAGTCGACTCTGCAGAACGAGATAGTAGGCGACCTGCAGAAGGAGTTTGGCGGCGACTTTCCCGACAAGCCCGAGGAGCTGCCGCTGGCTGAGCTCGCGCAGAGCCTCGCGCTGGCCGATGGCGCGCTGGGCAGGGTGTCCACTGGGCTGATTGCGCGCATGCTGACCAGCAAGATGCCCGGCGGCTACACTAAATCGTCGGTCTGCCAGCATCTCCAGAGCGCCTTTGGCCTTGGCCAGCAGCGACAG
Organism: Coemansia biformis; assembly: GCA_027595825.1. Taxonomy (NCBI): domain Eukaryota; kingdom Fungi; phylum Kickxellomycota; class Kickxellomycetes; order Kickxellales; family Kickxellaceae; genus Coemansia; species Coemansia biformis. The sequence continues at coordinate 3,686 of JANBOI010000043.1, forward strand.
CAGGCGCTGCTCCTGGTGGCGCTGACGATGGAGCCGGCGGCGCGCCTTGATTCGGAGGCCAGCGCCAAGGACTGGCTGGCGACCGCCGCCAAAGCCTACGCCAAGCTGGCTGGGATAAGCCTCTCATCGACGCCGGCACCGGGTGCCCGTCGCGCGGCGGGCAGCGCGGGGCCTGTTGCGGTCATCAACAGCGCCGAGTTCACCGCCGCGCAAAAGGCGCAGCGCCAGCTCGCCAAGCGGACCATGCATGCGCTGGCCGCATACCTAGGCTTGAACATCGACCCGGCCACCGACGCTGCCAGCGACAGCGACAAGGGTGGCCCGGCTACGGCGCCCCCAGCCGCGAGCGCGGCCGCATCCGATCTGGACATCTGGGCCGCCGAGTACGGCCAGGACTACTGTGATGCCATCCGGCCAGCGTTCTCGTCGCAGATGGTGCGCCAGTACGACTCGTACTGGAACTGGGCCCGCCAGGACCTCATCGAGCTGTACTACGCGATCATCGAGGGCCGGATAACAAAGATGGACCTGAGCATGTCATCGCACTGCCTGCGTCTGATGAACCGGGTTACGTCGAGCCTGGTGGATGTCCTAAAGCACATTGTGTCGTGCTCGCAGCAAAGCAGCGCGCCCGCCCAGCTGCTGGCAAGAAAGTACGGTGCTGGCCTCATCAAGCAGTGCACGCTGGGGATGGGCGCGGCGCCGGCGTACCAGTTCACTGAGAGGCACCTGGCGCCGCGCCTGCGGGTTAACGCGAGCGGGGAGCACGAGTACTTTGAGGTCGACCGGCCCGGCGAGAAGAGCGTGCGCGACTATGTGGATGCGGTGTTTAGCCTGGGCGACTTTGCCAAGCCCGCCAGCGACATTGCTGGCGAGGCGCTTGGCGCCGTCCTGGAGGGCCTGGGGCTCCCCCGCGCTGGGCCCGGCAAGAGATCGGTGCGCGCGCCGCCTCCAATGGTACATCTGCGCAGCTGGGCCGCGGGCGCTGCGTGCTGGAGCTACGACGCGGCCAAGTCGGCGCGCCTGCGGGCGATTCTCGACGACATCTGCGAGAACGGGCTGTCGCTGGCCGGGCGGCGGGCGCTGGTTACCGGCTGCGGCCGCGGGTCGATTGGGGCAGAGGTGCTCAAGGGCCTGCTGGAGAGCGGCGCGCAGGTGGTCGCGACGACGTCCAGCTACTCTCCCAGCACCACGCGCTACTTCCAGGAGATGTACCAGCGGCATGGCTCGCGCGGGTCGTCCCTGGTGCTCCTCCCGTTCAACCAGGCGTCACGGCAGGACGTCAGCCAGCTCGTCGAGTACATATACGCCGACAGCAGCCGCGGCAAGGGTCTGGGGTGGGACCTCGACTATGTGCTCCCGTTCGCGGCGATCCCGGAGCTGGGGCACGATATCACCGATCTCGGGCCGCGGTCCGAGCTTGCGCATCGCGCGATGCTGACCAACGTCTTGCGCCTCCTGGGCGAGGTCGCCTCGCAAAAGGCCAAGCGTAGGCTGGACATGCATCCGACGCTAGCGATCCTGCCGCTGTCGCCCAACCACGGCATCTTTGGGAGCGACGGGCACTACGCCGAGAGCAAGATTGGGCTGGAGACGCTGCTGCACCGCTGGCACTCGGAGCCGGCGTGGAGCCCGTACGTTTCGGTGGCGGGCGCAGCGATCGGGTGGACGCGCGGGACCGGCCTGATGAGCGGCAACAATCTGGTCGCCGAGTGCGTGGAGCGGGTGGGCGTGCGCACGTTCACCGCGCCGGAGATGGCGTTCAACATCCTGGGCCTGCTGCACCCGCGGGCGTATGCAATGGCCGCGCAGGAGCCGGTCTGGGCCGACATGAGTGGGCGCTTCCAGTGCTACCCCGAGGTCGCGGGCACAATCGCTGCGCTCCGCAGGGCGCTGGCCGAGATGCGCAGCATAGTCAAGGTGACGACGGACGACTTCCACGCCGACTTTAGTACAAACGCCGACGAGGAGACCGAGCGCGTGTACCGCCTCCGCACCATCGACCCGCGCGCCAACCACCGGCTGCGGCTACCAGAGGTCAAGCGCTACGAGCAGCTGGCGCACCTGCGGCACCTGCAGGGGATGGTCAACCTGGACCAGGTAGTGGTCGTCGCGGGGTACGGCGAAGTCGGGCCGTACGGCAGCGCCGAGACGCGGTGGGAGATGGAGGCGCACGGCGAGTTCTCGCTGGAGGGCTGCATCGAGCTGGCGTGGATCATGGGCTACATCAAGCACTTCAACGGCAAGCACCGGAAGACGGGCAAGGTGTACACCGGGTGGGTCGATGCCCAGACTGAGGAGCCCGTTGCCGACCGGCATATTAAGCAGCGGTACGAGAGGCTGGTGCTTGAGCACACGGGCATTCGTCTTGTCGAGCCCGAGGGCATGGACGGCTACGACCCGAGCAAGAAGTCTCTGCTGCGCGAGCTCCAAATCGAGCACGACATGGAGCCCTTTGACGCGACGGAGGAGGAGGCGCGCCAGTTCAAGCTGCGCAACGGCGACAGGGTCAGGATCTGGGAGAACAAGGCCGCAGGCGGCGGGCAGTGGCTGGTGCGGCTCCTCAAGGGCGCGACGCTGATGGTGCCCAAGGCCCTGCGCTTCGACCGCCTGGTTGCCGCGCAGGTCCCGGCCGGGTGGGACCCGGTCCGCTATGGCATCCCCAAGAGCATCGCCGACCAGCTGGACCGGGTTACGTGGTACGCGCTGGTGGCCACGACCGAGGCGCTGGTCCGCGCTGGCATCACGGACCCGTACGAGATGTACCGGTACGTGCACGTGTCGGAGGTCGGCAGCTCGGCGGGCACGGCGCTGGGCGGCATGAATTCGACGCGCAGGGTGTACTTTGAGCGCCACTGCGACAGGGACCAGCGGCCCGACGTCTACCAGGAGTCCTTCCTCACCACCCCGTCCGCGTGGGTGAACATGCTGCTGCTGTCGGCGGCTGGCCCAATCAAGACCACCATCGGCGCCTGCGCAAGCGGCGTCGCGTCAATCGACGTCGCTGTAGACACGATCCTGTCCGGCAAGGCCAAGGTGATGCTCGCCGGCAGCTCCGACACCATCGGCGAGGAGTCGGCCTTTGAGTTTGCGCAAATGAACGCGACCAGCAACACGCTCAGCGAGTTCCAGCAGGGCCGCGCGCCGTCGGAAATGTCGCGGCCGTGCACATCAACGCGTAGCGGGTTCATGGAGAGCGAGGGCTCCGGGATTGCGGTACTGATGTCGGCCGCCATCGCCATCGAGATGGGCGCACCGATCCACGGCGTCCTCGCGATGACCGGCACGGCCACCGACAAGGAGGGCCGCTCGGTGCCCGCGCCCGGCAAGGGCGTCCTGACGTCGGCGCGCGAGGCCGTACCGAGCCAGGCAAGAATCCAGGCACTGGACATTGGCTATCGCCGCCGCCAGCTGGAGCTCCAGCTGAAGCAGATCCGCGAGTGGGCGGCGCAGGAGCGCAAGCTGGCACTGCAAGACGCGCAGGCTGCGTCGCGGGCCCAGCCAGCGGCGCATCCGGCCGCCCGTGCATCCCAGGAGCGGGCCAGCGTGCCCAAGGAACAGCTCGGGTTCATCGACGCCGAGGCAAAGCGCCAGAGCGACGCCGCGCTGGATCTGTGGGGGAACTCGTTCTGGAAGCGGAATCCGCACATCTCGCCGCTGCGTGGCGCCTTGGCAGTCTGGGGTCTGACCGTCGACGACATTGGTGTCGCGTCCATGCACGGCACCTCGACAAAGGCCAACGACACGAACGAGTCTGAGATTATCGAGCGACAGCTCAGGCACCTTGGGCGCACCCCAGGCAATGTCGTATTTGCGGTGTGCCAAAAGTACCTGACGGGGCACCCCAAGGGCCCGGCGGCGATGTGGATGCTCAACGGCGTCATGCAGACGCTGAGGACAGGGATCGTTCCAGGCAACCGCAACGCAGACAACATTGCCGCCGAGCTGGAATCGTGCGAGTACATCGTGTACCCGTCGCGGTCCATCCAGACGCCGGGCATCAAGGCAGCGCTGCTCAAGTCGTTTGGGTTTGGGCAGGTCGGCGCCGAGTGCCTCGTGGTCCACCCCGACTACCTGCTTGCCGTGCTCAGCCGCGAGCAGCTCGACGAATACAGGTCCAAGGCCGCGAAGCGGGAGGCGCACGTGTACCGCTACTGGCACAATGTGCTGACGGGCGCGCACCCGCTGGTGCAGATAAAGGACGCGCCGCCGTACACGGCCGACATGGAGGAGCAGGTGTACCTCGACCCAGTCGGGAGGATTGGCCGTGAGTAAGGCACGCACGGGTCGCCGCCCCCCCCCCCATTGCTCGGCACGCAGCCCGTCGGCATTGTAGGCGTTTCTAATCGTAATACAGCACGGCGCGGCCTGCGTCTATCAGGGAACAAACAATGCAAAAGGGTACATGTGGCCCAACTGCCCGCCTGTCCACTACTCCAGATTTCCGAGCTGGTCCATCCGGCTCAGGATGACGCTGCGGCTTGTTTCCTGGATCTCGCCCGCCAGGAACATCTCGTCGAGCGCAGCATACACCCAGTAAAAGTTGAACACCAGGTCCAGCTCGCACACGTTGCCGTGGTACGCATCCAGCACCTCGACGAACAGGTGGATCGCCTCGAGCATCGAGAGCTCATTGTCGTTTGTGTCGATACAGAAGCAGAAGAAGAGCCCCGCGTACCGGCGATATACGATGCGGTGGTTGTGGAACTCGACAAAGTTCGACTGGTGCTTCTGGTCGCGCGACGCAACAGTCCGGTGCACCTCGGCCTTGAGCTTTTGCCGCTCCTGCTCCGCGTAGCTGCTGTACCACTTCTCCAGCCGGGTTTTCCCCTGGCGGTTCTGGACAAGGATGAACCGAATCTACACGAGCCGCCCGCGGCGCTGGCGCAACAAGGCGTACGCAGCATTAGCTGTTGCCACGCCGGGCTCGGATGGCGCGCACCGGGACCGGCGGCAGCAGCGGCTCGGGTGCGCTACGTACCATTGCCGTGCTCTACAGACGAGAAGAGGGCGCCCGGCGGATACAAGGGAGGTCGGGAGAAGCAGGCTCATCCAGCACCGGGGCAGCGCGTTTGCAAGCATGGCGATGAAACTGATTTATTGGTGCCGCGGGGTGCCATCCGTAATGGGAGCGGCTGCTGAGCAGTGCGGGGGTTGACACGAAACAGACAGCAGATGTCCTTTGGCGGGCAGATGCCACACGCAGGGGGATATGGAAACCAGACTACTTGCTAAGGATGCCTGGCAGCACGGCCTACAGAGCGATGTTCACGGCCTTGATGTTCAGGTACTCGTCGATGCCGTAGCGCGACCCCTCGCGGCCAACGCCACTCTCCTTGACGCCGCCAAACGGCGACACCTCCGAGCCGATAATGCCAGTGTTCACGCCGACCATGCCCACTTCGAGAGCCTCGGCGACACGGAAGACGCGGCCAATGTCGCGGCTGAAGAAGTAGCCGGCCAGGCCGACAGCGACGTTATTGGCGCGACGGAGCACCTCCTCCTCAGAGCTGAACTTGTAGATGGGGCATAGCGGACCGAACGTCTCCTCGCATGACATGGGCACATCGTCGGAGACGTCGACCAGGACCGTCGGCTCAAAGAAGTGACCGCCCACGGCCAGACCCTCGGGGCGTCGGCCGCCCAGCACGACCCTGGCGCCGGCCTCGACTGCGCGCCGCAGGTGGTCCTCGGTCTTGACCGCGCCACGCTCAGTGATCATCGGCCCAAAGGTGGTGCCCTCGGCAAGGCCGTGGCCAACGCGCAGCTTCTGGCCAACCAGCGCGACAAACCGGTCGACAAAGCTGTCGTAGACAGACTCGTGCACGTAGACGCGGTTGGCGCATACGCAGGTCTGACCCGAATTGCGGAACTTGCACGCGATCAGCTGCTCGGCGGCAACCGCCAGGTCAGCGTCCTCAAACACGATGAACGGCGCGTTGCCACCAAGCTCCATCGATATTTTCTTCATGGTCGACGACGCCTGGCTCATCAGCAGCTTGCCAACGGGCGTGGATCCGGTGAACGATACCTTGCGAACCAGCGGGTTGGTCGTCAGCTCGCGGCCGATCTCGGGCGTGTTGGTAGCCGAGCAGGTGACGACGTTGAGGACGCCGCGCGGGATGCCGGCGCGCTCGGCCAGCTCGCACAGCGCGAGCGCCGACAGCGGCGTCTCGTGCGCCGGGCGCACGACCACGGTGCAGCCGGCAGCCAGCGCCGCGCCGACCTTGCGGGTGATCATGGCAGAGGGGAAGTTGTAGGGCGTGATGATCCCAACCACGCCGACAGGCTGCTTCATGACGATGGCGCGCGAGCCGCCGACGGGCGACTGCAGCACGTCGCCATCAGCGCGCTTGGCCTCCTCGCTAAACCACTCGACGAACGATGCGGCATACAGCACCTCGCCCGTCGCCTCGGCCAGCGGCTTTCCGCACTCGAGTGTAAGCAGCCGCGCCAGGTCGTCCTTGTTGGCCACGATCAGGTCGAGCCACTTGCGCATGAGCGCCGAGCGCTGCTTGGCCGTCGTCTGCTTCCAGGTAACGAATGCCTCGCTGGCCACGCCGACGGCGCGCTGGACATCGCTGGCGCCCATGTCGGTCACGCTGCCAATCACCTCCAGCGTCGCGGGGTCCGCGACGTCGAACGTGCTCCCCGACGACGCGGCGACCCACTCCCCGCCGACGTACGCCTCAGAGCGGACAAGCGTTTGGTCGCGAATCTTGGCCAGCTCGCCCAACGAGCTGACCTTGATTCCCCGTGCTGCCGACATCTGCGACGATAGAGCGCGGATTGGAGTGCGCGTATAGCGGGTGGTAGCGGGCCTTTGCGTGGTTAGAGCTCCGCTGCGGGTTGCAAAATGACGCTGCGGACACCTGTGACCTGCTGCTGCTGCTGCTGTTGATGCGGGGCCGAGACGAAGAACGCACTTGTGCCCAGGCGAGGCAGACAGCCGCGTCAGCTTGCGAGACAGCTACACGGTTGGAAAGAGAGTAGAGGGAATTGTACCCATCAACGACGCGGGGTGTCGCTTAGCAGCAGGCGCTGAGCCCCGGTAAATCGTCCGCCCAGGTCGCTACCACCTGCAGCTTGGCCAAGTGCAGAAGAATGGCAAGTGGCTAATGCCACGTGCGCCCTGCTCCGGAAGATGGCGCCTGACAGCGCGTACCATGATTTTGCTTTCAGCGATCCACAATGCACAACAATAAAGCTGAGTAGAGAACAGAGAGACAATGGCGTGGAATCTGGCTCTGGGGGGCGCATGTGGCTGGCGCACCAGACCCACAGCCAGCCAGAACAGGGCGACTCTGCTCGAGCCTATTCGTCTGCTGGTCGTTTATCGTGGCTGCTGCTTGTGTCACTCCCGCTACTGCTGTCGTCGTCGTCGCTCTCGCTGCTACTGCAAAGCGCGCTGATATCGCCCTCAAACAGCGGCACCAGCGGCGCCTTGGCCGGCGGCGGGTCCGGCTCTTCTTGGTGCCCAGGCGGGCTCTTTTCCCTCCGCGCCCTGCGCAGCGCCTTCTTCGTGGCCTCCTTTGTCGCGGCCGCGATCTCCTCGCAGTTCCGCGTATAGTCCGCGTCGTCGAAGCGGTGCTTCTTCGCCGGCCGGTCCTTGAGCCCGTCGGCAATCTTCTTGCGTCGGCGCTCGGCGGCCCCTTCCCTGGCCGACTCCTCGCGCTCGAGCTTCTCCGTGATGGACTTTGCTTCCTTCAGCGTCCGGAGACGGCGGCCGTAGAGGTCGCGGCAGTCGTCAAAGTCGTTGGGCTTGTTCTGTGACATCCGACTGCCCTGCGACCGAAGCGTGCTCCCGAACCCGCCCTTGCCGCCAACCAGCCGCCCGCGCAGTGCCAGCCACGGCAGACTACTCGCCGCCAGCGCCTCGCTGGCGCTCAGCCCGTTGCGCCCAGCCACATACGCCGAGTCCCACGGGAACGCAGCCCCCAGCCGCGCGCTGGCCTGCGCGGCCAAATCCTCCAGCGGCCGCGCGCTGCAGACATCAAACGAGCTGGTCCCGCGCCCCGGCACGTCAAGAAGGACAAGCATGGCCCGCTTCGCACGCGCAATTGGCAGTCGCAAGGGGCTGAATGTAAGGGGGTCGAAATTGCACACGATTGGCGCCTGGCGGAACAGAGAATGCGCCCGTCCCAAGCGACAAGGACCCCGGCGCCCCCCCCCCCAGAGCCAGCGGCGTCACGTGATTGGCGCGAATCGCCCACGTGCCTCGGATTGGCGCAGGAGTTGAGGATGCATGTGCACGTGTGCCGGGTGGCTGGCTGGGCGGGCGGGCTGCGGGGACCGGTCGGGCGCACCCGTGGGCGGCCAGGCGGCCAGGCACCGGGGCACTGCCGATCCGGCGTGACGGGGTCGCTTGACGCGCCCGCGGAGGAGGCATGCTCCCACCGGCCTGAAACGTGCACATGTGCTGTGGACGCTGGGCGCCCCCGCTGCTCGCTGAGCGGCATGGGTGGCTGGACGGCGCCCCGGCATTGAGCACTCGCGCCCTGCGCCTTTTCATCTCGCCTCGACGTCCACGCCCTTGGTTCTGCGCACCGACATGCCCGCACGGGCTCTGGCGGCCGCGGCCTTCTCCAACGCATCATCCCGCGGCTGCGCGCTCGCTCTCTAGGCCTCTCCACCAGCTTTTTTTTGCTACTACTTCAGTTGGGCGACACGGAGCCGTATCGGCTACGCTCTGCGCCGACTGCCTGTTACTTGCGCTGGCCGCGCCTCCGCTCCAAAGGCAGCCTCCCTGCTCGCTGCGCGTAGTATCCAGGCCTCTCTCTCTGCTCTTGGGGGGACGCGCACCCCGCTCGGCCTGCGCCTGTCGCGCTTCATGGTATTGCCGCCGGCCGCCTCCACACACTCTCCCCCCTGCCACTGCCATTCGTGCCGGCGCAGATGACGCTGTATTTACCCGCCGGCTTTGTTGCCGGGGTGGCGCTTGGCTCGGCGGGGCTGAACCTGCTGTTCCACGCCATGCGCAAATCCGGAGCCCTTGCCACTGAGAAGCAGCTGTCGTGGGTGCTGACGCTGGCGATCTGCGTGGTTGTCAGCGCCGGCTCGATGGCATATGCCGTGCCGCTTCTCTACTACAATCGCGGCATCGCAGATCTGGTGCAGACAGACACGCCGTCGCTGGTGCTTCTTGGGCTCTTTAGCGCCTACCTCGTCTGGGACCTTGTCCTGGGCACCATCTACTACAGGTCGACAATCAGCGTGCTGACCGGGTACATCCACCACACACTATTCATATGCATCACCATGTTTGCCGTGGGCCATGGCGTGTCTGCAATATTCTGCCTGCTCTGCTACAACGAGATACCCACCATCGTACTCGCCGCCGGCAGCGTGCGCAAGCAATGGCGCAGCGATGCCCTGTTTACGGCCGTGTTCTTTGCCACCCGAATCGTGCTGCACGTAATTGTGATGTACAAGTTCTACATGCACTCGGAGCACCGCTGCGTGTGGAGGCTGATGCTGCTTGTGCTCCCGATGCACGTCTACTGGTTCTACAGTGCATTGCGCAGTACGCTCCGACGCCGCGCGCGCTCGCCGCTGCTGCTGGGGCCAATACACCAGCTCCCGCTCGCCACGCCCGAAACCAGCCTGCTGGTGCGGCCCACAGCACGCCTCGTCACGTGATTTTGGGCCAGCCATAGGTCTGCAATGTTGTGATCTCGCTGATTGGTAATCCGCCCCCTTTTTCCGCCTGCGGTGTCCTCCTCTGTCTTGGGCCCCGGCGGCGCGTACCATGGACTGCTTTTCCTCGCTAGACTCTGGTGTCGCCATATAGTTCTACATTTGCACTCGTATGCTGGCAATGCGGTGGGCGTTAGCAGCTGGCCAGCAGGCGCGCCGGCACTGCTTGATCCGCGCGCAGCCGGTGCTCGGCGTTGGCTGGTGCTCCGGGGCTGGCGGCTATCTGGGCCGGCACTACCACCCGACAGCAGCGTGCCAGCGAAAGGGCGGGCACAAGAAGAATAAGACCCCGGACAACGGGTCTGCAGGGGAGGCTCGCAGCGGCCAGGCGCAGCCGCAGGGCGACCAGGCATGGCGGGAGCGGAGACGGGGAATGGTGCGTGTTGGCAACGACGAGCTGAGGTGGCCGCAGGACACTGACATCAACGCCGAGTTTGCAAAGACCATCCTCGCGCGGCAGCTGGACCGGTTCAGGACCGGATCGTGGGCATACAAGCGCTGTGCATACTTTGGCATTACCCGGGGCGAGTTCGAAGAGTGGGCGGGCAGGTTTGAGGAGGCGGTGCTTGGCGGTGCGGTCGAGCAGCTCCGGCCGCAATCGCTCGTCCCGTTGCTGGTGCGCAGCGGCAGCGACGGCCTCAACAACCTGATTGTCAACCGATTCTTTGCCTTTCTCGAGAAGGAGGCGCCGCATGTAGTGAAGGACATCCGCTATCTGCGCGAAATCACCAACCTCCAGTACCCGCACGAGTGGTCGATTGCTGCGCGCAGCATGCGCCGGCGGATCATCATGCACGTTGGCCCGACAAACTCGGGCAAGACGTACCACGCGCTGCGGCGGCTACAGGAAGCTCAGCAGGGCATCTACTGCTCGCCGCTGCGGCTGCTGGCGTACGAGGTGTACAACCGCATGCTCGACGCCGGGATCTCGTGCATAGTGATTACCGGCGAGGACCGGCGAGCCCCGGATTTCGCGACGACGGGCGTTACGCCAATCGGCTACTCCGTCCTGGGCGCGGCCATCACCCAGACCGTGTCGTGCACGATCGAAATGGCGCCAAACCGGCCGTACAACGTGGCCGTCATCGACGAGATCCAGATGATTGCAGACCGCGATCGTGGGTGGGCGTGGACCAACGCGTTGCTCGGCCTGCGTGCGCGTGAGGTGCACCTCTGCGGCGAGCCATCCGCCGTGCCGCTGGTCAAGCGCATCTGCGCCAGCATGGACGAAGAAGTGGAGGTCCGCGAATACACCCGGCTCGGGAGTCTCGCCGTGAGCGACCGGTCGCTGGACGGCAAGTGGAGCAACATCCGCAAGGGCGATTGTGTGGTGACGTTCTCGCGGGCGTCCATCTACGAGACAAAGGCGATGATTGAGGAGAGGACTGGCATGCAGTGTGCGGTGATCTACGGCGGGCTGCCTCCCGAGTCCCGCGTCGAGCAGGCAAAGCTGTTCAACGACCCCACCTCGGGCTACGACGTGCTGGTTGCCAGCGACGCTGTGGGGATGGGGATCAACCTGTCCATCAAGCGGGTGGTGTTCCTGGCCATGGAGAAGTGGGACGGAGCGTCCACGCGTCCGATCAGCGTATCGCTGACACGGCAGATTGGCGGCCGCGCTGGACGCTTCAAGTCTGGTGCGGACCAAGGCACAGTCACCACGATGGAGGCGCGCGACTTGAAGGCGCTGGCCAGCTACATGGGCCAGATGCCGCCAGTGCTTGTTGCCGCCGGGATAAAGCCAACCCTGGAGATGATCGAGACGTTCTCACACCAGTTCCCCAACATGAAGTTCTCGCAGCTATGGTCCATGTTCTGCGACATGGCGGAGGTGGACAGCAACTACTTCCTCTGCAGCTTTGGCGACCAGCAGCTGATCGCGGAGGCCATCGAGGACCTGCCGCTGTCCGTTGGCGAGCGCTACCACCTCCTCTACGCACCGGTCCCCATCAAGGACGATATTGCAAGGGACGCCCTCCGCAAGTTCGCGTCAGCGATAGCCAGGAAGAAGGCGTGCCAGTTGGCAGATGTGGTCCACATCTCCGATGTGATACCGAAGAGCCGCGAGGAGATCCGTTCGCTGGAGCGGCGCCACCGGGTAATCACGATGTACCTGTGGCTGTCGTACCACTTCCCCGAGACGTTCTCGAACGACGCAGCGACGTTTGCCCTCAAGTCAAAGTGCGAAAGGAACATCCAGCAAGCGCTGGTCCAACTCGCCTCCTCCTTCCGCCTCAAGGATGCCGAGGATGCCGCGCGGTCCGACAACGCCGAGCTCATCCGCAAGCTCTTCCATATAGAAGCCTGAGCGCCCCTGTGATAGCAAACATGACGCCGGTCCACATGGCGGCGACCCCCAGGCCCCTGCGCCTGCCATCTCCACCGCGCTGGCGCGGCAGGGACTGTGGTCATCCCCTGGCTTGGCCAGCGCGGGCGACACGACTACCACACATGCGCACGTGATCTGGCGTCCCTCTGCATGCGTGCTGCGTGAACTTGCGGCCGCCCAGGCTCAGCTCAGCTCTGCTCTGCTCTCCTGTCCACAATTTGCAGCTGCTGTGCTTTCATTCCGCTAGCGGCAGCGGCACACGTCACTTTCCCTTCCACTGCTTCACCCCCCTGCCGCTACAGGCAGCGGCAGCAGCAGCGACGGCGGCACACTTGGGCACTCTGGGCCCGCGACAGTTGGCGAGGGGGCGACAATGGGCCAGGCGGCGTCGCATGCGCTGGTGGCAGCGGCCGACCTGCAGCCGCCCTTGGCAATGGGCGTCAGCGGGCTGGAGCGGGAGCTCGGTGAGGGCGCGCAGCACATCAGAATGCTTGGCAGCACGCGGTTTATGAAGACCATTCTGTGTCGGCTGCCGAACGAGGGCCAGCTGGTGCTACACGTGTTTATGCGGCCGGTGAGCGCATCGTTCGACCTGACGCAGCAGATAGCCGAGCTGAGAGCGCAGTATGCAAAGCTGGATGGCGCGCAGCGGGTTCTGGCGCACACGCGGGTGATCAGCGATGACAGGGCGGTTTATATCTTGCGCCAGTACTTGCACAACAACCTCTACGACCGAGTTAGCACGCGGCCGTTTCTGTCTGCAAACGAGAAGCGGTGGATTGCGAGCCAGCTGCTGGTGGCCCTGCGCGAGGCGCACGAGCGGGGCGTGTGCCATGGCGATGTAAAGAGCGAAAACATCGTCATGACTAGCTGGAATCTGGTATACCTGGCCGACCTTGCTCCGTTCAAGCCAACGTACCTGCCGGCTGACGACCCGGCCGAGTTCAACTTTTATTTCGACGCGGCATCACGCCAGTGCTGCTGCATCGCGCCCGAGAGGTTCTACGATCCGGGGAGCAGCATTGCGCAGCGGCTAGCTGCGCCCAGCAATGGCAGAGGCGGCGGCAGCGGCGGCGACCACAGCGGGCTAGAGTTGCAGCCGTCGATGGACATATTTTCTGCGGGATGTGTCATTGCGGAGCTGTTTCTGGACGGAAATCCTCTGTTCAGTCTGTCGCGGCTGCTGCAGTACCGCAAAGGCGACATCGCAGTGAGCGCGCTGGTGGCGGCCATCCCAGACAGCGAGGTGGCCGAGCTGGTGCAGCACATGCTCCAGCTGGATCCAGCAGCGCGACTCTCCGCAGCCGAGTACCTGGACAGGTGGACAGATATATTCCCCGATGCGCCGCTGGCAGCATACATGGACCGGGCCAGCGCGGATGCGCGGATGCGCGCGCTGTACGAGGAAATGGCCGAGGTGCCCGATGATATGTGCGAAATCACTGCCAGCGTCGCTTGCGCCAACGTGCGCAACTGCATCCTCCCCAGCTCGCGCAGCCTCGGGATCAGGGTGCTGCTCCGCTGCAACCGCGGGCCGATGAGCGGCGACCTGGAGCTGATTTTGCCCTACCTGGTAGCGCTGACGGGCGACGCATCCCCGTGCGTGCGCGCCGAGGCGGTGGTGGCGCTCCGCGATCTGCTGCTGGGGCTGCACCAGCTGGCGCCAATCAACATCAACATCTTTGACGACTACCTGGTGCCGCACCTGCAGGCGATAGCGGGCGACAGCAGCAGTATGGTGCGGTGCATGCTGGCGTCCGTCCTGGGCGACATTGCCGACACGTCGTCGTTTGTGATGGGCAGTGGCGGCGGGGCGCGCGATCAACGGTCGGGGATCCTGGGCGGCCAGATGCGGGCGATGGTGAGCAAGCTGTCGTTCGACGAGGCAGAGGTGAAGCACGTGCTTCTGTGCGCTTTCCCGCAGCTGTACGAGCACGGGCTGCAGAGCCTGTCGCACATCATCACGTATCTGAACGACCGGGACTGCTGGTTTCTGCGCGCTGCGTTCTTTGACGTCGTGTTTGCGGCAGCGGCGCAGATTAGCCGGCAGGCATCGCGCGAGTACATTGTGCCGCTGATCAACCTCGGGGACAGCGAGCTGTTTGTGGTTGTCAGCGCCCTGCGCGCGCTGATTCGGCTGGTGCCACAAATGTCGCCGGCAATGCTTTGGGACAAGCTGGTCGAGGTGCAGGCGTTCTGCACCACGCCGGCGCTACGCCGAAGCGCCAGCGAGTTTACAGAGTTTGTGCTGGCCAATGCGACTCTGCCGCTGGCAACCGACACGGCGCGCCTGGCCCTGGATGTTATGCGCATAGCGCAGGCACGCGCGGACGACGAGCCAGCCACGGCTTACGGGCAGGACGTCGCAGTGGCAGTGGCAGCGCCAGAGCCGGTGTCCGAGCGGCTTGTGCAGCTACGCGAGGTCGGCGCAGCGCTGCGGACGGTGTTTCTGACGCCCGTTGCTGACCCGTGGGCGCCCGAGCCGCAGACAGGCGGCACTGGCACCAGCGCCGTGCCGGGCAGCACACGCGCGGCAGATGCGTTTTTGCGCAAAAAGTCGCTCGAGCTGGCGTTCCCCGCGACGGCCCGGAAGCAAAAGCTTGACGGGTGGCGGCCGCGCGGCACGCTGGCAGCAGAAGTGGCGGAGCACAACGATGCCGTCACCTGCGTCGTGGCGGCCAAGGGCTCGCTGTTTGTGACGGGCAGCGACGACGGCACGGTGCGGGTGTTTGACGGCGGCGTAGTGCGCAAGACCGCCGTGTGCCGGTCGCGCGCAAAGAGCTTCCAGGGCGGGCGCATCACTGGGCTTGTGTACCACGAGGCAGTCGACTGCCTTGCGTCCAGCTCGGACAACGGCACCATCCACGTGCTCCGGGCAAGTGCGGACGCGGGCTCGGGCGAGGGCTCGCTAAAGTCGCTGGCGACGACGACGCTCCCGGCGGGCGAGCACGCGGTGGCGCTGGGGCTCGCGAAGAACGCCGAGGGCGCGGTGCTGGTTGCGAGCACTTCGCGGTCGCGGGTGCTGTTCTTTGGCATCGTCGACCTGCAGCTGCAAGAGGCGCTCGTGCTGCCGCCGACGCTTGGGCGGCCGACATGCATGGCGAGCGACGGCGCGACGTTGGCGGTGGTGGGCACGGCCGAAGGGAACCTGCAGCTTGTCGACACGCGGTTCCGGATCGAGCTGACGACGCACCGGCACTTCCTGGGGCACCGCATCACGGCGCTGTCCATGTACACAGCCGACAGCGTGCTGGTCGGCACGGCGCCGGGCGACGTGTGCGTGCTGAGCCTGCGCACGGGCCGGTGGCCGGTGTGTGTGTGCTCGCGCAGCCTGCAGGAGCTGAAGGGCAACGAGATAAACCGGCGGCTGCGCGTCAACTGCCTGGTCCACGTACCCGGCGCGGCGTACTTTATCACCGGCAGCAACGACGGCATGGTGCGGTTCTGGGATCCGGAAGACCTCGACCGCTCGTACGCCGTCAACTCGTCCGAGGCAGCGCCGCCGTACTCGTCGTACCGGCTCAACGACACCGTCTACTACTGCGAGAACGCGGCGGCGTCGATGCCCCGCTCGCCAGCCAGCCCGGGGCGGCCGCGCCTGCCCGGCGACTCTGCGACCGCGACAAACAGCAGCCACCCTGGCGGCCCCATCACGGCCATGGCCATCCTGGCCGCGCCGGCGCCCATGCTTGTCACAGGGCTGCAGGGCGGTGCGATCCGCGTGCTGCTCTGACGGCCAGCTCCGCTGCGACCGGCGCCCCCGCTTCGGAGCTGGCGCCTCTGGGTTTCAACCCGGGGCAGTGTACATTGCCGCTCCCACACACGTAAAAGGCGGTGCCTACTGCAAGAGGCGGGATTCACCAGCTCCGGTATGGCATGTACTTTGCCTCCAGGATGAGCCGGACATCGCTGCCCTTGGCCCTCTCGCCGTCCCCCGCGGCCCTGTCGATCCGCTCGACGCGGACCTTTGTGCTGGGGCCGCAGACGGCGCCGTCGCCCATCTTCTCGACGATGACGGAGCGGATGGCGGGCGCATAGAGAGAAATAGCGTCACAAAAGGGCGCAACGGCGGGGCTGGCGGCGGCGGACGGCTCGCGCAGAGGTGGCCCGGCCATGCGGAAGTCGTCCTCCAGCGTTTCCGCGGACAGGCTGAGGAGGCTAGCCAGCAGGAGGATGTCCTTGTGCGTGGGCGCTGCACGGCCATAGAACAGCGCGGCAGTCCACACCTCGTCGTGGTCCAGGTGCTTGGCGATCTCGGCAAACGACAGTCGCCGTCGGGCCTTCTCGTGCAGCAGCTTTGCGCATGCTTGCGGCAGATCCTCTACTCTGTTCATCGCTGCTATTCCACTTGGCCTTTCTTTGCCTGCGGGCAAGCGAACAGGAGTGCCGACGGGGGCGGGTGTCGTTGTGGAGGAGAGAAGGGGGAGGAGGCGGGGCGGCTGGGATGGCCACAGTTGTGGCTGGGCGAAGCCAGGCCAAGCCAAGCCACGTGAGATCATGCTATTCTACTGCGCCTCCACCGATTGCCTGGCTGCCTGGCTGCCCGGCGGACGTCACAGAGATGCCCGGGCAGCCCGGCGGATAGCATGGTGCTTCCTGGACAGCCCGGCGCGCGCTGCAGGGCAGCCCAGCAGCCTCTAGCAGAGCAGCGCAGGCGCTTCCAAATATAGAAATGCACGGCGCTCATCCCCACTCGGTCTTTTCCAGCGTGTGCCGCTCGTCCTCTTTGGTTCCTGAGCACCTCTCTCTCTCTCTCTCTCTCTCTTCTGCGCTGTATTCCGCACACACTTGGCTCCTTCCTCTTCCCGAGTGCTGCGAAATGCGGGGCGCGCTGCTGTACCGGCTGCTGGCCCTGGTGGCCCTGCTTTGCTTTGTCCGCACCTCACTGGCACAGAATGGCAAGTATCCGCCTGTCTAGCCCACGCTGTCGCTCGACAAGGCTTGGGTGCTCCGGCGGCGACCATTGTCCTCGCCACCCTCCCTGCCGCTCTGGTCGGCGTGTGCGTGGGACGTCCCTTTCTTTTTGCTCACACGGCGCTCTCGCCCCTCCGCGACTCTGGGACTTTGTCTTGTAGATAGCAGCAACGCAGACGAAACGCCAAAGTCGACGCCAAAGCCCACGCCCACGCCCACGCCTACAAGGACAACCCCAAAGGCGAGTGGGACACGGGCCACCAACACGGACGAGGCAGGCACGCTGCCGAGCGATGGCCCAAAGCCCACGGATGCCAGCGACAACGGCGATGAGCCAACGCCCAGCTTTGATGCGAGCTATGATGAGACGGGGATGCCCGGATCAGTGATGCTGACAACGCCGGACTACATGACAATCCCGACGCCCATGTTTGAGATTGGCCAAAACATCACCCTGGGATGGAAGTACACCAACGATACACAGCGGCCACCAAGCAAGCTATCGATTTGCGGCAAGTTCCCGTCAAAGAGCGGGCTGTCGTCCGACGTGAGGTCGCTTTGTGACTGGGATATCGCTGTCAACATCTCGGGCAGTCTGTCAAAGTACGTGTGGGACACTACCACTCATGGCGCCCCTGGCATTGCTTTTGTGGCCAGCACGGGCTACCTCCTGTACTTTTACGACGGCGATTACGGCATCAACAACCCGCGCCCCGGTGCTGGCAGGATCGTTCCGTCCCAGTTCTGGTTCGCCATGTACAACTCGCGCTACGATCAAACCAACCAGGGCGTACCCGTTGGCTACAACCCAAGCCCCGCCTCTGCGGTCACTGTACGTGTGGGGACCATGGCCGCTATTGCCATGCTGGGCATTGTTGGCATTCTGCTGTAGCCCGCCCCCCCCCCACCCACTCGCGGTAACTCTTGTCAGTCAGCTCCTACGCCCTTTGTTGCCTGCCAGAATTGAGGAAATACAGACGCATGAGGGACCTGCGCGCACGGCGCCAAGTAAGAAGCGCGCTTGCCAGCCCTGATGTGGCTCTCAAACAGAAATAGAAGAGCCTACGAGGCCTTTTTTCCGAGGAGCTTTGTACAGCAGCAGCGGCGGCATCATGTACACCAGAGGCAGGGGCAGGATTGCATTGCCCCCGGGCATGATTGTGTTGGCTGGCCGGGATGTGTCTGTTGGTAGTGGTCGTTATGCGTCCGTTGGGTGTGGTGTGATACACGACTCTCTAGTGCCACTAGTGCTTTCCACAAGCTGTTTATTCTCCCTGCACTGTTTTCTGCAACATAATGCCCACACACTGCAACCATCCCCACACAACGCAGCTATAGCTCTCTTGCACAGACGCCTGCGCTGCCAAGAGTTGCCCGTACCATCTCCCCTCGGCCAGGAAGAGCCCAGCAACAACAGACACAGAACCCACCGCTTCTGGGCATGGACGCCTTACCCTACCAGATGTGGATATGGCTGGGGAAGGGGGCACCCTCCTGCGCCAGCAAGCAGCCGCCCAGAACAGTCGCAGCCAGGGGCCATACAGGCAGTATACGCCACAGCAGATTGAGCGGCTCTTTGACCTGGTCATCGAGGAAGGGCGCACGGCAAAGGAAGCTGCGCTGGCAGTCAGAATAAACATCCGGACAGCCCAGAACTATATCAAGATGTACAGAGACGATGAGCAGGGGCGCCTGCCCAGGGTTGCACACAGGCCCCGCACTGGCTGTTGCGAGAAGCTGCACAGCACCCACACCCAGTTCCTCACCGCATTTATCGAGAAGAACCCTGCTGCTGTGCTTGCGGACATCAGACACAGCCTCTGCGACGCATTCAGCGGCCTGGTCATCTCCGAGTCAGAACTGCACCAGCACTTGGTCGACAAGTGCTGCCTGATGCTAAAGAAGCTCGAGAAGCTGCCTGCTGCACGCAACACGGACTGGGTGGTGGCCCTGCGCGCAAAGCGGGTTGCCGAGTGGGAGCAGACAGCCGGCCTGGACTATGCCACAAACTGCGTCTTTATTGATGAGGCCGGATTCAACCTGCACACACAGAGGAACTTTGGCCGCTCACTGCATGGGACGCCGGCAAAAGTCGTGGTGCCCATGGCCAGGGGTATCTCCGTGACCATCCTGGGTGCAGTCTCCAGTGCAGGCGTCATTGATGTGTCGCTGAGAAAGCCGGAGGCTGTGTCAGCTACCAAGAAGCGGAAGGCCAATGGCCGGGAAGTGCGGATCGGCGGACATGTGAGGACACACAGAGCACTTTGTTGCTACTCAGACAGGCACAAATAACATTACACCCTATTAGAGGGAAGATGCATCGCCCCAATAGTATGATTAAAATGAAGACAGCTTCCCCAGCAGTTCCATGGGCAGCCACCCGCTAGGGGTGGCTGTCTGTTAACCTTGAGGAAGATCCACTCTATAGCTACACAGACAGTCAACAACAACGGCATATAGCTTCCTATTCCTTGTAAGCACTCAACACATGCCAAATTCATCTCTTCTCATCTGCATGACCTGCTCCCAGCCTGTACTGCCTCATGGCGAACACTGATGCAGTGGGCACTGTAAGGTGCTTGCTGCAGGCTGTGAGGCTGCGTGATGACTTATATGAACTGCTGGACCTGCTTGTCCAGCGGGTAAACTATGTGGTGGCACATGCCTACCAATTTGCTCGTTATATATTTGTGGCCGAAATGTCCCGTCAGCAGACGAGGTTCAACCCGGCATTGCTCATCATAGAAAACTTCTTCTACGAGGTTTTCTGTTCATTAACCAATCGGGCAGAGCAGCCAGTGGTGGCCAGGATGATAGACCAGCTGGCACTCTGCTCAATTCATCAGAGAACAGATAACATCATAAAAAAGCTCTCGGTCATAAGTGATGCCAGGTTGAATGCTGTCTGTCAACATGGCATTTCTGCCAAGAAGATATATCGCGTAAACTGAAAGTATGCACAGTAGCATAGTGAAATCGTTGGACAAGCATGTTTAGTAAGCATACAAGATCATTGCATAGCCCCTTAGCCTGCAGTGGACACAAGACAATGCGCACGGTATCAGCATTAACCAGGGGGAAGTACAGGAGGGGTATAGGCAGGGCAATAGCAAAGTGCAAGATTTCAAATGTCAGAGTAGGCGGGGACCAACAGCTGGTCTGCGAAAAGTGAAGGTCCTTAAGTACTAGACAGAGCTATAAAGGTGGCAATGGGACTCGCACACGGGAACAGTTGACCGTGGCAGTAATACAGCTGCCGCAACATTGCGGATGCAGTAGACACCTTCCTGGAACTGCTCCGGAGAGGGGCTGCCCGCCAGATGGAATGCCTGTACACAGTGCGGATCAGACACTATGCCAGTTTGAACACCTTCATGCACATGCGGGACATCATGCGCAGAGCGTTCGGACTACACAATGCTCCGCCGCTGACACCTGCGGACACCGCCAACAAGGACATGGTCCTGAAAGCGATGTCCACCACACCCACAGCAACAGCCAGCACATCACCCCATTTGAGCCGGCAAAGCTGCGGGAGCTCCTGTGGACGCCAGAGATGGCCACAGCGACAACTGCATGCAACACCATCACAGTACACACAGACGGGTCGCTGGCGGTCGTAGGCGGACGCCCGAGCATGACGTTTGCAGTGGCGATAGCCTGTGGGTGGCAGGGTGGGAGAACGGCCGATAACGTTATTTCGGGATGGACTCGGGACGGCAATCCCTCCTCCACCACTGGTGAGCTCATGGCGCTGGCTGCGGTGGCTGGGCTGATGCCCCCGGACAAAGCCGTCGTGGTCCACTGCGACTCAAGGACCGCCATCGCCCTGGCTGCCCGGCTGGCAGACAAGGATGAAGTGAGCGACACCATTGCAGAATCGAACCAAGAGTGTTGGCGCGGCTCTTGCTGCCCTGGTTCCGCGAGCGCGCGAAGCCCCTCCAGATCAAGTGGGTATGCGCCCATGCTGGGATGGCACAGAACGAACATGTCAACTGGGTGGCCAAAGCTGCACACCACAACGCCCTCATCTGGTTGGTGCGATTGGGATGGGAGCCGACAGGATGGCGAAACTGGCTGCACGCGGGAGACGCCATTGCCCCGGTGCAAGCCAGACAGTTCTGTCACCGATGGGATGAGGACTGGATGGAGGTGATGTTGACGAACCAGATTGCAGCTGCGCGACTGGGCAAAGCACAGCCACCCCCGCCGGCACTATCGCCTGCAACTATCAGAGCAATGTTGCAGTCGGTGACCATTGTCACAGATGCTAATGGCAACGCCTGTCGCAAGAATTCCTCGCGCACGACGAATTTTTCTTTTGGTAGCGATTGATTTTTACAATGCCAAGGGAAAATGAAACCAGTTCTATGAACTTAACTGGAGGTACCTGATTGGTCGAGACCTTGATTGATCGGATTGGCATGCTGGGAGAACATGCTCATGATCCTTGCTTGCAGTTGGGGGGCTGCATTTGATGGCTAGCCGGGAAAGCGCCGTTGCCCAGAGTCGAACCTGGGACTTACCATGTGGGTTGCGACATTCTTAACCACTGGGTGGGGTTCCAGACCCTCCCATCCCCGCTGTGGGGCCCTCCCCCTCTCGCGCGCGACGAATGCCAGGGATGCGCGCACCAGAAGCTTCAACATCAAGCTGATGCTGCGCACAGTTGGAAGACACACACGAGTCGCAACTTTGACCCAGACCTGGGGGCACGAATCGCTGCCATTGTCACAGAAGTCTCCAGTGCCCGCTCTGCCTACCCTCTTCTTACTGATGCCATCCTTGGCCAGGTGATGCAAGCCACTGATGACAAACCCACCCACACATGGCATGCCATGCTCATCAAAGAACTCCAGGAATGCCATGCCCGCACCCCCACATTATTCGTCAGAGAGGTTGCTACCAAGAAGTATGACTGGTACAAGGACCAGTGCGCGCTTCAAGTGGACAAGGAGGAACAAGGCTCCATCTGCCCTGAGCAGCGACGCAAACTGCTGAAGCAGCAGCAGGCACGACGCGGCCCCAACCCACTAGTTAATGAGGATGACGAACTATCGCACTGGCCAAGAACGACAAAGAACCGGTGAGACGACATCAGCAAGAGCTACCGTGCCACCATTACCAACCTCCTCCTCGGACCCACTGCAAGGGCCTTGTAACGCCCCCTTGCATCCCCAGCTGGCACCTCTGCAGCCGGGTAAGAAGACCCACCAGATTAGTCTGGATGCCGCCACATTGTGGAGTGGTGCAGGGGTCTCAGGTAGAGCCCATGATGGGCCACGTAGCCTTCGGCATGTCAATCCTAGATCCCTTTGATCTCTTAACCAGGTACCTCGCTGCAGTGAATCAACTTTCTCACTCAGGCACCAAGAAGGCATCTTATGCAGTGTGCTCGATGTGCCCATGTCGTTCGTTGACAGCACCTCGCGGAAGCATATGGTGTCTGCCTACAATGATGGTGCAGATATCATAGATACCATTATTCCCCAGGTGGTTGCACATGGAATATTAGACATGGTAGATGGCGTGTTGCTGTTGTACCGCATTGGCTGCAGCATGCCGCAGCTGCTCCTAGCAGCTCCTATTGCTGCCTGGATAGCTACAAAGCGCCATTCTCTGATTGACCCGATGAGAAACATGCTCAGCGCCATTAGCCGCAAGTCCAGCATTGGCCACCACCGCACGGCAGACATCATCTCCGATGGCAAGCAGATGATCCGCCTGTTTGACGTCGAGCCCTACTTTACCCAGCGCCACATCCACGACCAGGATGAGAAGCTGCAACTAGAGGCGTCGTTTGATGCCCTCGAGGCACTCTCGCATACAGTTGACACTGCAGTCGGCTCAACGGAGAGAATGGTCATGACCTGCTTGCTGCCCCTTAAAGCGCAATTAACGCGTACTGGGATTACGCCGATGGAGGTGGACACATACAGTGACCTTCTGCATTCACTAACCGGGAGGACTGGTCTAATCGTCGGCTTTCCCAGAAAACTTCGGTTGTACTCGGTCAACATCAACCTGTACAAGCAGTATGCATATATTGAACCCGAGGCGCCGTATGTTGTCGAGGACTGCCGGCCGCCACCCAGCTGGCCGCAGGCTGGCAAGATCGAGTTCCGCGATTTCACCCTGCGCTACTGGGCGGATCTGCCTCCAGCGCTCAGCGGGATCAATCTCACCATCAACCTGGGCGAAAAGATTGGCATCGTTGGACGCACCGGCGCCGGCAAGTCGACGCTGGCCAAGTCGCTGTTCCGCCTCGTGCATGGCACCACCGGCGGCTCAATCCTGGTCGACGGGCAGGACATTGGCGCCATGGGCGTCGGCGACCTGCGCCCGCGGCTGGGCATCATCCCGCAAGAGTCGACCATGTTTCCGGGGTCGTTCAAGCGCAACCTGGACCCGCTGCAGGAGCACACGGTTGAGGACATGTGGGCGGCGCTGATCAAGAGCGGCATTGCGCCCAGGGTGTCGCCCCCACGCGAT
>JANBOI010000044.1:0-27059 GCA_027595825.1 Coemansia biformis
TCGCCGGTCGCAGCTGCCTCGCCGGTCGCAGCTGCCCCGCTCGTAGCCGGCTCGTCCACGGCCTTCTCCTGCTTCTTCTCGGTCTGCGACTTGCCCTGCTTCTTGTCGCCTGCCGCCTGTTTCTTGTCGCCAGGCGTCTGCTTCTCCTTCGACTTGGCCTCCGCCTGTGCCTTGGCTTGGGCTGCGGCCGCGACCTTGATGCCTTCGCCGATGGGCATGTTGAATATGCTGCTGAGGATGACGTCGTGTTTGGTCAGGGCCTCGTTCTCCTTGGTGCCGCTCGTGGTCGCCTTCTCCCGCTCCTCGGGCGACATCTCCTCCAGCATAATGCTTCGTGCGCAGTTTGCCGACTCAAAGTCCATCTTGAGCATCTCCTCGCGCAGCTCCCGCAGCCTGGTGTTGTTGACCATCTCGGAGGCCGCGTAAAAGATGCTCCCGCCCCAGCCCTTTTGCAGCTTCTCCGCCTCCTGCACGACGCTCATCATCTCGGCGTCGTTCTCGGCCTCGGCCGCGTTGAACTGGTGCAGCAGCTCCTCGGACATAGCCCCGCTCTTCACCAGGTTTACCAGCGTCTGCTTGTTCATCTTGATGTCCACCGCCCGCATAATGTCCGTCATGGCCCGCCTAAACAGCGCCGCGCGCAGGGTCTCGCTGGGCACTGCGGCTGGCGTCGCCTTTTGCAGCTCC
Organism: Coemansia biformis; assembly: GCA_027595825.1. Taxonomy (NCBI): domain Eukaryota; kingdom Fungi; phylum Kickxellomycota; class Kickxellomycetes; order Kickxellales; family Kickxellaceae; genus Coemansia; species Coemansia biformis. The sequence continues at coordinate 688 of JANBOI010000044.1, forward strand.
ACCAGCGAGTAGTAGATGTCCCGCTCCGTGTGCGTCGGGTACCATGCCTCGAGCTTGGCCAGCGTGCGCTCCTTGCGCTTGTGGTAGTAGTGGACAAAGGTACCAAACACCACTCCCCACCCCAAGATGTACACCAGCAGCATCCCGGTGCCCGAGGCCATCTTTGAAGCTGCGCGATGCGTCGGCTCTCGCGATTTCGTGTCGGCGGGGGGGCTGGAGAATGCAAGAACGGAGAGGAGGCAAGGTCGGGATGCGCTGGCCGCTGCTGCCACAGACCAGCTCACCCGCGCTTGTAGGCCCCGCTAGCTCGCCGCCGCGCGCACGGCCAATCAGCGCCGGCAAGCGCATATGCCTGGCGATCGGCGCTGATCGCAATCAGGCTGGGCGTGGCAGGAAAATTTTAGGGGCTGGGAGCCGGGCCCGGCGCAGCAAGAGTCGGGCGGCTGGGTCGCACGCTGGCCGGCTCTGCTCTGCTCGCCAATTCGACCCCCCCTGTTGCCGTTTGCTACACAGGTGCACGCAGGCCTTAGTGCTATATCCCGCCCGCCCGCCCGCCCCGGCCGATACCCACAGCGCCGAGCCATGTTGCAGAAGCCAAAGGCCAAGAACGCGCGCTCGAAGCGCTTTCTGGTCAACCGCGAGCCCAAGGTGGTGGAGAACGCCAAGTCGGCCATCATTGTGCGCGGCAGCAGCACCAGCCAGGTGATCCTTGACACGCTAAAGGACCTGTACGCGCTGCGCAAGCCGAATGCCGTCAACTTTACAAAGAAGAACGAGATCCACCCGTTTGACGACGAGACCGGTGTCGAGTTCTTCTCGCGCAAGAACGACTGCTCGCTGTTTGCGGTGGGGATGCACTCAAAGAAGCGGCCGCACAACCTGATTCTGGGCCGGACGTTCAACTACCAGCTTCTGGACATGATCGAGATGGGCGTGGAGAAGTGCGCGACGATGAAGGACATTGGCGCGCAGTCGTGCGCAATCGGCGCCCGGCCGCTGATGATCTTTAACGGCGAGTCGTTTGCGCAGGACGAAAAGATGATTCTGCTCAAGAACCTCCTGCTCGACTTTTTCCGCGGCGAGGAGGCCGACCGGCTGTCGCTGAAGGGACTGGAGTATGTCATCACAGTTACGACGGGTCCTCCAGGGCCGAATGGCGAGCCAGGCCTGGTGTTCCTGCGCACCTACACGGTCGACCTGAAAAAGTCGGGCGTGCGCCAGCCGCGCGTGGAGCTGGCGCTGATGGGTCCGTCCCTGGACCTGCGCATCCGCCGCATCCGCTTCCCGGCCGACGACATGTGGAAGCAGGCGATCAGAGTGCCCAAGGAGATCAAGGAGACAAAGGTCAAGAACATTTCGCGCGACGGCCTTGGCGACAAGTACGGCCGCGTCCACATGGGCAAGCAGGACATCTCTAAGCTGCAGACACGCAAGGTCAAGGCGCTCCGGAAGAGGCTGGATAGCAGGCCCGCCAAGCGGCCAAAGACCGAGTGACCGGGCGGACGGCCGGGCGAACGGCCCCGCGCGCATCTGGGCCATATGCCTGATCGTCTTTGTCTTTGTTGGTGAAAGAACAACAGCCTAGATCGCGTGCGCATGACATGGCGGCGTCGGCGACGACGATGAAAGCAGCGGAAAGCAGTGCGTATGCCGCGCCTGGATTGCGTGATGGACAGCATCGACCATTGGCCTGCCTGCCCATCGCACAATCCAGGCACAGTCCGCGCCCCGCTCCGCCGTCATCGGCGGCCGGGAGATGTCCCGATAACGCCCAGCTACCTCTTGGCCTCCCCGTCCCACGCCTGGCTCGCTATTTTCGCACTGCTACGAAGGCTGTGTCCCTGCCTGCTCCTCTATTATCGCTCAGCCCTGCCAGCAGCAGCACAGGCAATGGCCGAGACCTTTCGCCAGCCGCTGGGCGGCGGATCGCTGATCGTCGCGTGGCAGGCCAAGGCGAGGCGCATCCTGATCGTGGGCGGCGGCGCAGTGGCGGCAGGTCGCGCGTTCAACGCGCTGGAGGCCGACGCGCATGTCACTGTCGTTGCGCCCGAGCTGTGCCCGGAGCTCGCCCACCGCGCCGCGGCCGGCCGGATCGAGTGGCAGGAGCGCAAGTTCGAGGACGCTGATCTCGACGCCGCAGACATGGTGCTGACAGCCATCAGCGACGCGCAGGAGTCGCGGCGAATTGCCGGGCTGTGCAGGCAGCGGCGGATTCCGGTCAACGCAGCCGATATCAACGATCTGTGCGATTTCTGGTTCATGTCCACGCACCGCGACCACTCGGTGCAGATCGCCGTCAGCACCAACTCGAAGGCGCCCCGTCTGGCCAACCGGATTCGGCAACAGATCGCGGCGGCGCTGCCGCGCGGGACCGGGCTTGCCGTCGAGCAGATCGGGCGGCTGCGGAAACGCATTCGCGAGGCGGATCCGGCGCCGGAGAACAGCAAGCGCCGCATGACTTGGCTGACGCAGCTGTGCGACTACTGGCCGGTCGAGCAGCTGGTGACGCTGGACTCGGACAACATCGACTCGCTACTCGATGCGTATGTGCAGAACCACGATCCGCAGCATGTCAGTATCACCAGCAGCGCTGCTTCACGCCCGACGCTGCGGCCGCCATCGTCCTCATCAGAATCGTCGTCAGGGATGCCCAGCCCAGTGCTGCCGATCCGCGCTAATGGCATCGCTCATCCGGCCGGCAGGCGAGGGAGGCTGGTGCTGGTCGGCGCCGGCGTCGGCGACCCAGAGCTGCTGACCATGCGGGCGCACAAGGCGCTGAAGGACGCAGACATCGTGCTGGCCGACAAGCTAATCCCCGAGCCGGTGCTGGGCATTGTCGGCTGCGAGATCTACACTGCGCGCAAGTTTCCAGGTGCTGCCAACGAGGCGCAGGACGACCTGTACCAGCGCGCGCTGGAGGAGCTTGGGCGTGGGCGGTGCGTCGTGCGGCTAAAGCAGGGCGACCCGTTTGTCTACGGGCGCGGGGCAGAGGAGATCCTATTCTTCCGGGCGCACGGGTATGAGGCCGAAGTGGTGCCGGGGCTCACCAGCGCGATCAACGGACCCGGGCTCTGCGGCATTCCCGTCACGCACCGCGGGGTTGCGGACCAGGTGCTGGTGCTGTCTGGCGCAAACCGCAACGGCGACCTTCCCGCCGTGCCGCCGTTTGTGGCCACCCGGACGCTGGTCATTCTGATGGCCGTCAAGCGCCTGGAGCGGGTCGTCGCGCTGCTACGCCAGAGCGACCACCCAGCCGAGCTCCCCGTGGCCATCGTCGAGCGCGCCGGCTGCGCCGACCAGCGCACAGTGCGTGGCACACTGGCCACCATTGCGGGCGTGGTCGAGCGCGCCGGCCACAACGCCCCCGGGCTCATTGTCGCCGGCCATGCCGTCAACGTGCTTTCGGACGCCGCCATCCAGGACCAGTACCTGGACCCGTCGACGCTTGGGCTGCACTCGGCCGAGTAACGCGTCGTAATCCGGAGTCTTGATCTAATCATGCTTTTCTGCAGTTGTTCACGCGCGTCGCGGCTGCTGGCGTTGATGTTGCTGGCAGCTAGCGCCCACAGGTTTTCTCCCCTCGTATTCCTACGCGGCTGCTAGTCTAAACGCGCTATTCGTCTGGGCGCAGTGCCTGCATCGGCCGTAAGCATCCTAGAGGCGGCTCTTGGCCCAGCGGGGGGAGGCAGCCGTTGGCCAGTCGACGCGTCGCCAGCAATGGTAGACGGCGTCTACAGATTGGACGTGCGATAGTGCACGGTGTGTTTGAATGCGCGCCTCCTGGCTGCTACACGCGCTAATCTCGCCGCGGGCCTTGTGTGTGCATCGGTGACGCATTGTATATGCTAGGTCGGGCGCGAGCGACCTTTTTTGCTTTTAACCGACCGAGGCGACGGAGTTTAAGGAAATGGCCTCTGGATACGACCGCGATGTTCCGATGCGATCGCAGTCGCGGTCTCGATCCCGCTCGCCCCCGGCGCGGCGCGCGCCTCCCGCAAACGACGGGTACTCGCCGCCGCCGATGGGCGACAACAACCGCCGGGACTCGGGCGCGGGCGCGGGCAGGGGCGGACGTTTCGGGGGCAACGGCGGACGCCTAGGGGGCAGTGGCAGGGGCGGGCGCTTTGCGAGCAATGACCGGTTCGCCCGTGGCGCGAGGAGCAGAGACAGGAGTATTAGCCGTGGACGCAGTCGCAGCCGCAGCTACAGCCGCAGCCCGTCGCGCAGCCGGAGATACAGCAGAGACCGCGGGCCCCGCAGGGACCGCAGCCGCAGCTTTAGCCGCGGGCGCGGGCGGAGTATGAGCTATAGCCGCAGCCCTGTCCGCGAGCGAGGCTTTAGCCGGGGCCGCAGACGCCAGAGCCGCAGCTTCAGCCGGAGCCCGAGTCGGAGCCCGAGCCGCAGCTTTAGCCGCAGCCGGAGCCGCAGCTTCAGCAGGAGCCGCAGCTTTAGTCGCAGTCGCAGCACCAGCCCTAAGCGTCCGCTATCGCGTAGTCCGCCCAAATACCGGGAGCGCAGCCGGAGCCGTGGGCGGAGCCCTGTGAGCGCGCCCAAACCCGATATGGCGGAGCCGCTGGTGGTCGTGCGCCCGCTTACCTCGGCTGTCAACAGGGGACATCTGCAGGAGATCTTTGGAGAGTACGGCAAAGTGGTCGAGGTGAAGATCATGAGGTACTTTCTGTCCAGGAACGATGCGCGCATCGCTAGCGATCGGTGCAAGATGCAGGGGTTTATTGAGTACCCAGATCTGGAGACAGCTCAGAAAGCGGTGGACTACATGGACGGAGCCGTCATCGACGGCGAAACAATCACGGCCAGGCTTGGCAACACAAAGTTTGCCTCCGCGAAGCAGGGCCGCGGCGGCGGCGGCGGCAAGCGACGCAGGGGCAGGCAAGGCGGCAGGAATCGCAGGGGCGGCGGCGGCGGCCGCGACCGGCGCTCGCCCTCACGCTCGAGGTCGCCGGCGGGACGCCGTGGAGGGAGCCGCCGGCGCCGCTCGCCGTCGCCCAGGTACGGGCGCGGCTACGGAGACAGAAGACGCAGCCGCAGCCGCTCGTTTTCCCGTGGCCGAAGGTAGCGCCAGTTTGCAGCCAGCGCCCCACTTTCAACTCTTCCCAAGCTGCATTAGCGAGCCCTGCTAGGAGCGCGAACAGGCCTGCGAGCCCGGAGCACAGGCTCTCGTCGCCTCCCTCCGCCGGCCGCGTGCCGTTGTCGATAGCCGCCTATCGAGGATCCCCGGGCGGCGTGCCGCGTCGGTGCACTCTCGCGCCTCGCTGTACTCTGCGATCAGCGCTCCCTGGTGGCAGTTTCGGCTCACCGTCATACTGCTCGGCTCCCCCAATAGTGCTTCGGCGCTGCGTGTTGGTCTTCTTCCCCGTTTGCTTCCTTGAATCCAACGTCCCGTGTTGGTGCTTCGATTTCAGCCCCTTGCTTAGCGTCATGATTCACACTACAGCGCGGCTTCTTGCCCTAGTCTCGCGCGCCAGCAGGCCCGCCGCGGCCCGTCGCCCGGTCGCAGGCGCGGCAGCCACGATGCTACGCACGCGGGCGCTCCATCAGACTCGCGTGGCGCGGCACAGCGCGGAGCCCGAGGTGGAACGCTTGGTGCGTGCAATTCAGGGCAGCCCAAAGGTGCTGGCGGCGCTTGCGCAGTTGGCACAGGTGCTCCAGAAGAAAGGACATATGGACCTAAGCGATCCGCGGCCGCCGTCGCCAATGAAGATGATGCGGGTGATGGGCGACGCGGAGGTCAGGGAGGCGGTGGCGGGGATGCAGCGCGCAATGTGTGACGAGAACATCGAGTTCTCGGCAACCAACCTGATGGCCATATTGAGGGCCAGAGGAAATGGCTGGGCATCCGCGGGGAAGGATGTCCGCGATCCGGTGGAGCAGAGCAATGTCAAGCCAGGCGCCGCTGCCGGCGAGGCAAAGGGGCTGTTCAGCCGCGTTTCGGGCATGTTCAAGTCTGACGCAAAGTGAATAGGGCATGCGGCACTACCTCGCGCACCGCTGCAAACGGGCAACTTTGACACGAACCAAAGCCGGCGAGTGGCGGATGGCAAGCAGTACGAGCTATCGCCCCGCAATGGTGGTAGGGCTCTTTGCTGAGCGATTGTGGCAGCTCCATCCGTCAGTAGCATCCTTTAGGGCACCTGCTTGGTCCTTTCTGTGGCAGTGTAAATAGCGTTGTGCCGCCTCGGAGGCTGGCAGCTTGCTGGCTGACTGGCTGGCTGGAACCACTGACCCGTTGCCACGACTAGCTTGCCTGCACGGTCCGCCCTTAGCTGGTCATCATCTCGTTGACTTCAGCATAAGCTTCGAGAGAATCTACGGGCGCCTGCCCCCAGTTCCATCAGCGGATCGTCCATAATCGCATGCGCGCTGCGCTAGTTATGACTGCGGTTCTGCAAGGCCGCAAGACAAGCGCCATTGCACAGCAGCTCACACTCCCACCATCCGCGACTGCATGCTCTTTGATCGGGGGGAGGCGGAGGGAGAGTCAGCCGAGACAATGGACTATCGCGATGCGGAAGGGTACCTGCACGAAGATGTGCTCCGGGTGCTGGGGCGGTCGGCAATCGCGCCAAATGGCGCAGCGGCTCTCGAGCAGATAGCACCAGCGTACGGCCGCTTGCGCAGCGGAAACTTTGACGACTCGGAGCCGCCAAAGTCGTCCCTGTCATCGGGTTCGTCGTCAACATCGTCGACGTCGTCGTCTGCAGACACATTCTCGGTAACGTCGTTTGATGCGGATGCAGAATGGGAAGACGCCAAGCGAGTGTTGTACCTGGCGTTCGTGGGCACGCTGCTGCCCATGGCGTTCCGCTACATTGGGCGGCGGGCTATGTTTTCTGTATGGACACAGTTCCTAGTGTCTTACTTTAAGCGGTAGGCGGCGATGGCTACGCAGTACCCCTCTCTGGGAGATATGGCCGATGCGGTGTACGCAGTCGTAGGCCTGCCAGATGAGTCTCCCTTGGTCGACTGGGGGAGCGACAGCCAGTATGCTCGACGAGTGTCTTGCGATTCGAGCAGTCGGCTCTAGATGAAGCCTGTGGATAGCAATGCGGTAGTCCCGGCGCGGCTAGTATACGCGTTTTCACATCGCCCATGGCTGGCTAAGCCGGCTGGTGCTGGGCACACTAGAAGAAATGAAATGCACGCCTTCTTTGAAGTCGATAGCTCCGCTCCGTGCGGCGGGGTTGCAAGGGACACACCCACACAGATGAGACCAGGACAAACGCAACCCCCTCCCGGCTGGCGACAGTGCATTCAGAGCCAGAAGACGAAAAGAAGGCCAGGCGGTCTGGCGCCACTGGAAAGAGAGGTGCCGCACAGAGGGAACGGGCGTTTGAGGCTGGGCAGAGTAGTGAGGGAGTGGTACACGGGAGCAGCCGAACCGCAGCACTGGCAAGCGCAGACATCGGCCCCGCTTGCTCCAAGGCCAAGACGCATGGTCTCCGTGGTGCTCCGGCGTGTGTGCGTGGAAGCCGCGCGTGATGCTCCTGCAGCGTGGCGCACTTCCAGCATGGATGGCTGCGCTTTGACTCGACAGGGTCCAATCCGAGACACCCTAATCACAGCTGATCAACGGGTGCAACAGGTGGCTCATCAAGGCGTGAACGTAGTGGCTCACCTAGGCACACTTTTTCTGCGCCCGTGCGCATGGGTCGGGATGATCCAGGCCAGCCAAGTCTGGCCGCCACAAAGTCTTGCCGCCACAAAGTCTTGCCGCCGCCAAGTCAGCCCAGGCGGCATGGGCAGGGTTGATCCCGGCTTGTTCGTCGCAAGCGTCTTTCTCCCCCGCAAACCTGCATCGCCACTCTTCACCGTATCGATAGGCACAGCGCTGCTGCTTTCCCGGCCGCCCAACTTCGCACAGCGAAACCCGACTAACACCCTTGTGTACAAAGGAGACGATGGCTCAGCTCCCGCTCAAGACCCCCGCGCCATCGGCAGTGAACCTTGTGGACCTGTCCGAGCGGCTGCGCCGGTGGCAAGAGCGCCTGCGCAGCCCGACCGAGCTGCAGCTGCCAACCGACTTTCCGCGCCCGATCCCGCTCAAGGTCGTGGAGGCGGTGGAGACGTTCGAGCTGAGCGCGCAGTCCAGCCTCGCGGTCCTGCAGCTGGCGCTGTCGCAGCAGCAGGGCGCCGGCGCGGACGACGACCACACGGGCAGCCCGTTCACGGTCCTCCTGGCGGCGTTCTCGATACTGCTGCACCGGTACACGGCCGAGGAGGACATTGTGGTCAGTAGCTCAAGCGAGTCGTCCAACCCGCTTGTCCTGCGGCTGGCGGTGAAGCCCGAGGACAACTTTATTGACGTGCTGCGCACAGTGCGGAACGTGTCGCACGAGGCCGCCGCGGACGAGGTGCCGTTCAGCGCGCTGATGTCGGCGTGCGCGGCGGCGGCGGTCGAAAGCGGCAAGGCGCCCGGAGCGGGCGATGCAGCGGACGCGAATGCGGCGCCGTCAATGTTCCGCGTGCGCTTCTTCAACCAGACGGACGCGGACGACAGCACGCTCAGGCAGACGACGACGCAGACGACGGACTTTACCGTGCTCGTGCGGCAGCGGTCGACGGCGTCGCTGCGCCAGCTGCACCCAACGATTGAGCTCCAGATCGCGTACAACCAGGTGCTGTTCACGGCGCAGCGCATCGCGCACATGGTCGCGCAGCTGCAGATGGTGTTGGCGACGGCGGCCGACACGCTCGCGCGTGTCCAGGCGGGCGTCGCGCTGGCGCAGGAGCACACTGCGGGCAGCATGCGCATTGCCTCCGACCTGGACTTTGCGGCCGTGCCTGATCCGCGCGCAGACCTCGCCTGGTCCGAGTTCCCTGGGGGGATCACAGCGATATTTGCCCGCAACGCGCAGCAGGACCCCGACCGCCGCTTTGTCGTCGAGAGCGTGCTGCGCGCGGGCGCGGCGGTCGAGCGGTCGTTCACGTACGGCCAGATCTTCCGCGCCGCGCGCATCCTCAGCCGCACGCTGCGCACCGGCGGCGTGCAGCGCGAGGACGTTGTCGTCGTCTATGCGTACCGCAGCGTCGACTTGGTTGTGGCCATCATGGGCGTGCTCATGGCGGGGGCCACGTACAGCGTCGTCGACCCGGCGTACCCGGCTGCGCGGCAGAATGTGTACTTGTCGGTGGCGCAGCCGCGCGGGCTGGTGGTGCTGCGCCATGCAGGCGAGCTTCCGCAAGAGGTGCGCGACTACATTGGTGCTGAGCTTGATGTTGCCTGCACCGTGCCGGCGCTGGAGCTGCTGGACGACGGCTCGCTGCGCGGCGCGCTCGACGCGGCCGCGGCGGATGCGGTGGTTGACGCGGCCGTGGGCGTTGACGCATCGACGAGCGCCGACGAGGACATCGTCGAGGTGGGCCACGACTCGGTCGGGACGCTGTCGTTCACCAGCGGCAGCACCGGTGTGCCCAAGGGCGTGCGCGGGAGGCACTACTCGCTGACGCACTTTGCGCCGTGGATGGCGACCGAGTTTGGGCTCAGCGCGGCCGACCGGTTCACGATGCTGTCGGGCATCGCACACGATCCGATCCAGCGCGACGTGTTCACGCCGGTGTTCTTTGGGGCGGAGCTCCACATCCCCACCAGCGAGGACATTGGCATCCCGGGGCAGCTCGCGCAGTGGATGGCCGGGAACCAGGTGACGGTCACGCATCTGACACCGGCGATGGGCCAGCTGCTGTCGGCCAACGCCACCAGCCAGATCCCGACGCTGCGCAACGCGTTCTTCGTAGGCGACCTGCTGACGAAGCGCGACTGCCACCGGCTGCAGAGCCTGGCCGGCAACTGCCGCATCATCAACATGTACGGCACCACCGAGACGCAGCGCGCCGTGTCGTACTTCCAGATCCCGCCGCACGCGGCGAGCCCGCTGTTCCTGGAGTCTGCCAAGGACGTCATCCCTGCCGGTCGCGGCATGAAGGACGTGCAGCTGCTTGTCGTCAACCGCCACGGCAGCGGCGGCCTCTGCGCGGTCGGCGAGGTCGGCGAGATCTACGTGCGCAGCGGCGGCCTGGCCGAGGGCTACCTGCGCCTGCCCGACGCGACCGCGGAAAAGTTTGTGCCCAACTGGCTTGCCGCGCCGCCCGCCGCGGGTGCTGCCGGTGCAGCGCTGCCGTTCTACCAGGGCCCGCGCGACCGCATGTACCGCACCGGCGATCTCGGGCGCTACCGCCCCGACGGCGACGTCGAGTGCATCGGGCGCATCGACGACCAGGTCAAGATCCGCGGGTTCCGCATCGAACTGGGCGAGATCAACAACATGCTCTCGCAACACGCGCGCATCCGCGCCAATGTGACGCTGGTCCGGCGCGACAAGTACGAGGAGCAGACGCTGGTCGCGTACATCGTGCCCAGCGAGAAGGAGCAGCGCCGCACCGACGACCCTGGACGTCGCGGGCTGATCAAGGATGTTCGCGAGTATCTGAAGCAGAAGCTACCCAGCTACGCGGTGCCGGCGGTGTTTGTGCCCATGAAGCGGCTGCCGCTGACGCCCAACGGCAAGATCGACAGGGCCGCGCTGCCATTCCCCGACACGCCCATGTTCCGGTCCGGGCCGTCCGCTGGCCCTGCGCCGGGCGACGCCGACGCTGCTGAGCACCCCGAGCTGGACGCCATGCCGCCGACCGAGCGCGCGCTGGGGCTGATCTGGGTTGGGCTGCTTGGCCTGCCGCCGTCGACGCCGCTCGAGCTGGACGCCAACTTTTTCGACCTCGGCGGCCACTCGATCCTGGCCACGCGCATGGTCTTCTCCGTGCGCAAAGAGTTTGCCGTCGACGCGCCGCTCGGCCTGGTGTTCCGCTTCCCCACCCTGCGCGCCATGGCCGCGGCCATCGAGAGCCTGCAGAGCGAGCTGCAGCTCGACGATACGGCACCGGAGGAGCCTGGCGATGTCTTCGACTACGCCGCCGACGTCGACGTGCTGGCGCCGCAGATTCCGCGCCTCGGCGCTGCCTACATGGCCTGCCCGCCGGCGCTGGTCGAGGCCGATGGCGCGCCCACGTTCTTCCTCACCGGCGCGACCGGCTTCCTGGGCGCGTTTGTGCTCGACGAGCTGCTGCGCCGCCACCCGCGCAGCCATGTAATCTGCCTCACGCGCGCGAAGACCGCCGAGGCGGCGATGGCGCGCGTCCGGGCCGCGGCCGAGGCCACCCTTGTGTGGCAGGACAGCTGGCCCGAGCGCGTGAGCGCGGTGACGGGCGACCTTGCGCAGCCGCAGCTGGGGCTGAGCGACGCCGACTGGCAGCGCTGCGCCGAGAGCGTCGACGCGATCGTCCACAACGGCGCCCTGGTGCACTGGGTGTACCCGTACGAGAAGCTGCGCGCGCCCAATGTGCTCAGCACGATCGAGGTGCTGCGGCTGGCGGCGGAGCACCACGTCAAGCCGGTGTCGTTCGTGTCGAGCACGTCGGCGCTGGACACGGACCACTACGTGCAGCTGGGCGGCGCGTCCGAGCACGGCGTGCGCGAGTCGGACGACCTGGAGGGCAGCCGGCACGGACTGCACACCGGCTACGGGCAGTCCAAGTGGGTCTCGGAGAAGCTGCTGATGCGCGCGCGCCAGGACGGATTCCCGGTGACCATCGTCCGCCCCGGCTATGTCCTGGGCCACTCGCAGACGGGCGCGACCAACACCGACGACTTTATCTGGCGGCTGGTCAAGGGCTGCGTCGAGCTCGGGCAGTCGCCCGTGATGAACAACCCCGTCAATCTGTGCCCCGTCGACTACGTCGCGCGCATCGTTGTCGAGGCCGTCTCGCAGCCGCGTGCGCTGGACCACCTGGTCTACCATGTGTTCAACCGCGAGCACTTCCGCTTCCAGGACATGTTCGATCTCCTGCGCGCCTTTGGGTACGCGGTGGAGGACTCCGAGTACATGCAATGGCGCTCGCACCTGATGGAGTTCACCCTGTCGAACAACGACACGGCGCTCTTCCCGCTGCTGCACTACGTGCTCGACGACCTGCCCACGTCCACCAAGAGCGCCGATCTCGACGACGCCCACACGCAGGCGCTTCTTGCCGGCACGGGTGTTGCCTGCCCGCCAATGGGCGACCTCATGGGCCTCTACCTCGCCTATCTCGTCAAGGCCGGCTTCCTCGCGCCGCCGGCCGCCGGCGCCGGCCGCCAGCTGCCCGACCTGGACGTCGAGATCCGTGGCCTCGTGTCGCGCACCAGCCACAACTAGCGGCCCCCCCCACCGCCGATTGCCTTTTCGTTTGTGTTTCACAGTTTGACTGAAGAAGACGATAGGGAAGGATGCGTGCTCTTGCTGCCGGCCATCGCTGCAGCTCAAAAACGCTCTACTTTGGGTCCTGGTAGAGGCGCGCCTGTTTCTTTTGCAAGGCCCGGAGCTGCTCAAAGTAGGAAGCCCACGTTGTTGGGCAGGCCCCGTACATGGCCTTCTTCAGGTCGCCACACAGCGTGCCAGCGGCTGCAGGATCCTCAATACCGTTGGCGTCGAGGCACTCAAAGTACTTGTCCCGCCCAGCGTGGCACGCCTTCCGTTCCTGCCTGCTCGGAATCGGCGGGTTCGAGCCGCCGTCGTTCGCCATTGACACCGCGCTTACCAGCCAACACGCACGGAAATGCACAAGCAAAGTCAAATTAGCAGGCCCAAGAGGCGAAGAGCAGCCAGGGCCGATCAGCAACCCTCCCCTGTGCTCCCCCGCCCGTGGGTCTCGACCAACACGCTCAGGTCTGATCGAAGGGGATCAGCCCGGATCAGCGACGCGCGGGCTGCGCGGCGGTCCTGCGTACGCGTGCGCCAGACGCGAGCACGTTTGGCGCGCGCCAGGCCTCCCCTCCGCGTCCACTCTCTCCACCTCGCTCGTATTTGCATAGACTCTACTGGCATCAGCCCTTTTTTGTTGTTGTTGTTGCTCGAGTGGCCTGCAAGCATCTCTGGTCGCCTCTGCCAACGCCCGCAGAGACCGCCCGCCTGTCGCTGCTGCTGCGGAGAAAACAAAAAAAGCAGAGCGTCCACGATGGGCATCACCGGGCTGTTACCGCTCCTGAGCGAGGCACAGCGCAAGGGCCATGTCAAGGAGTTTGCTGGCCAGACGGTGGGCGTGGACTCGTACATCTGGCTGTACAAGGGCGCATTCTCGTGTGCCGTGGAGATTGGACTGGGCACGCCGACCATGAAATACGTAAACTCATTTATGACTCGCGCGCGGATGCTCCGACACTACGGAGTGGAGCCACTGTTTGTGTTTGACGGCGGGCCGCTGCCCTCGAAGCGGGAGACAGAGCTCGAGCGACAGCGGTCGCGGATGGAGAAGCGGGAAAAGGCAATCAAGCTGTGGAACCAGTCCAAGCGCAAGGCTGCGTTTGAAATGTTTCAGCGCTGTCTGGAGGCAACGCCACAGATGGCTCGCGCCGTAATCGACTGCCTCCAGGAAGAGGGCTTTCGGTACCTCGTCGCACCGTACGAGGCCGACGCGCAGCTGGCCTATCTTGAAACCCAGGGCATTATCGCGGCATCAATCTCTGAGGACTCGGACCTTATTGCGTTCGGCTGCAAGAAGATTCTGTTAAAGATGGACCAGTACGGAGCGGGTGTTGTTTTTGATCGCTCGCGTATCCACCGCGCCAAGGCTGTGGATATTGGCGGGTGGTCGGACGCTCAGATACGTCGGATGTGCATCCTGTCCGGCTGCGACTATGCGGCATCGCCGCCTGGAATTGGCCTGAAGAAGGCTCACAGATACGTGATGCGATCAACGACAATTGGAATGGCCGTTGTGCTCATGCGTGCGGACGGGGTGGCAGTGCCGGACGGATACGAGGAGGCAGCTACGCGTGCAGAGCTGACGTTTTTGTATCAGCGCGTGTATGACCCGCGGACCAAGTCGCTTGCCCACGTTATGCCCCTGGAAGACGGCGTGCTGCTGGAGACAATGCCGTTCATTGGCAGCGCGCTGGTGCCGCAGGTTGCCCAGGATATTGCCGAAGGCACCATTGACCCGTTTTCGTTTGTGCCATTCAGCCAGCCCGCCGCCGCAGCGACAGTGGCAGTGGCGGCGGCGGCAGAGGCGACTGCGGAAACGACGAGGCAAGCCGCAGTACCTGGTGCACCTTCGCCAAAAGCCAGAACGCCCGCAGCCCCGCGCGGCACGCTGGTCAACCTGTGGAAAAAGTCGGCGTTTGCGACGATATCGGCCAAGCCGTCCGTGGCGCCCGCGCAGCCTGCCGACGAGGAGCCAGCTACGGTGACCACGCCTGCCGACCCTCCGCAACAGTCCGGCGAGGAGCCGGAGGATGCTGTGCGGGTCAAGTTCCGGGCGCGCGACGCAACCAGCGACTTGGTAGCGACGGCCCAGCATAGCAGGTTCTTCGCCAAGCCCAAGCAGGCCGAGGGCGCAGATTCTGGGGTCGCGGCACCTACTGTCCCGGAAACCGACAACTACGCGGAGGAACCGTCGCCGCAGAGCACCGTGGTTGCACCGGAGACACCCGAGAGGCACCAGTTGGAGGTACCAGAGACCCCGGAGACGCAGACCCAAGTGGAGTGCTCGCAGCTGTCGGCGGCAGAGCATGGCGAGCTGGAGGGACCGCTAGCTGCGGACCAGACAGACACGCAGGACGCGGGTGCGACACAGGTCTGCGAGCCACCGGATGATGTGGCCCAGAGCTCGAGTGTGACTCGCATCGGCGTGTTGCTCGCAAGCTTCACAAGCAAGGCTGGCAGCGCGCCCGCGGAAATGCTCGCGACATCACGTCAAGGTAATGTCTCCCCCAAGTAATGGCATCTAGGCGGTCTAGATGCAGAGAGTGGGAGGTGGGTGGGCACGCGAGTGATGGAGGATATCAGTATTAACAGTGAGCGTGTTTGATGTTCACGTCGGCTGCTTTGCTGCCTCATCCGGCGGTCTCCCAATGTAGTTTCTGCTGGCACGGTATCTAGAGCGCCGGGAAGGGTGCTCGCGCTGACGCAAATGTCTCGGCGTATCTCGGGCGAAATGACACTGTCTGGTCCAGCCGACAGCATCGAGGACTTTGCGCCGCCAAAGCGCAAGGGCAAGTGCTTTCTGGACGTGGTGAGCAAGTACCAGTGCACCGCGCGCACGACGCCCTGGGCAGACCCACGCAGCGCGCTCCCTGCTGACGAAATCGTCGACTGCAGCGACAGCGACAAGGAGAACGCAGTCTGCGCGTAGCACAGTGACTCCTTGCCAATTTCATCCCTTGAGAATCCGCTGGCTGTGACAACTGGTTCTGCTCGCCTGCTTCTCGAGCGGATCGGCAGGTCCGGGGTGGGGGGGGGAGGTTTCAGAGGCGCCCATGTAATGATCTCAGCTTTGGAAAGATAAGTGGGGGTTTTTGGGGATTGCTGTGGCTGGTAGTGTGGAAGTGGCATGGCGCCGGGTGTCGCGGATACACGAAGAGTGAGGCGGGAGGCGAGCGCGGCTTACGTGCTGGGCTTCTCGACGCCCTCCATATACGTGTCGAGCTCGGCGTCGAGCTCCTCGGCGGTGGCGGTGCGGCGCTTCTCGCCGTCGTCGCGACGGCCGCCGCGGCGACTGCGGGTGCCCTTGCCGCCCTGCGCGTTGTTGTTGCTGCTGGTGGAGGCGGCGGCGGCACCCCGGCCCCTGCTGCCGGCCGTGTGCGCGGGACGCTGTGCCGCCTGCCGGGGGGCGACCGCAGGCATGAACATGGGCATGGCTGGTGCGGCGCCGCCAACGATCTCGATCTTCATCTTGCGGCCGTCGAGCTCGAGGTTGTGGTACTTGTCAAAGGCGGCGTTGGCGTGCGCGGGGTTCTTGAACAGCACCTCGCCCGCGCCCTTGGACTTGCCGTTGGGCCCGTAGTTGATGGTCGCCCTGGCGACCGGCCCAACCTGGCCAAAGAGCGCGCGCAGGTCGGCCTCTGTGACGCCGTAGTCGAGGTTGCCGATGAGGATCTTGCCGGAGCCGCGGCCCTTGTGCTGCGCGGCCGCTGCCGCGAGCAGTGCCGACTGGTTGACCATCATCATCTGCTGCTGCGGCTGGTTCTGCCTTCTGCCGTCCCGCTTCTGGACGCCTCCGTCCTGGCGAGAATAGGGCGAGCTGCGGTTCTGGCCGCGCGCACCGCGGCGTTCGCCACCGCGGCGCGGCGTCTCCTTGATGATGTCATCGAGAGACCTGTCGAGGTTGGTGGCCATTGCGGTGGGCGTCGAGAGAAAGGAGTCGGGGCTGGGCGCCGTGGGTTCTGGGCAGGTCCTACTGTGGATGGTGTTGTTGGCGCGCAAGAGAGGCGGGCGGGGCGAGGAAAGGCCGGCGGGGACATGCAGTGTTCAGAGAAAGCAAAAGGCGGCGTTTAGTTGCGGTGGTCCGCTACATGGTTAGCGCATGGGCAGCAGACAATGCAGGGCGAGAAAGAGAGAAAGGAGGACCGGACGGCGAACGCGAGACGAATGCGGACAATGGGCGCTCGCGGCGAGATAGCGCCGGACGGTCGCCAAACAGAGCCACGCATTGTGCCTGCGCACGTAATCGGGGCGTGTCGACGAAGCTCGCTGAACAAAGGGCATGCGCGCGTCGACGAGGCCACGCTGACCACCGCCACCCTGCAGCCCCCATCCTGGGTCGGCTGTGCGGCCGCGCCTCTACTCGAAGAATCCGCCCACCGCCCTGGACGCTCGTAGAGGACAGGGCCGCATCCTCAGCTGAACGAAGCCACCGACCCACCACCGCAGGGCGCGGCGCGGAGGGCCCGTCCTTCCCTCCGCCATCTGACTCGGGCGCTGCCGGGGGGACCTCCGGGACGCGCTCTCCCCCCCCCCATGAACCGCTTGCCGCATTCGCGACATCTCCTCAAAGGGCGCGGCGGGCACGCGCAATTGGTGCTCAGATAGACAGCAAAGCTCTGGCTCCTGGCTGCCATATCCCCAGGCTGCCAGCAATCGCGGCGGGTGGGCGGGTCCCGGCCGGGCAGTCGTGCGCCGAGACACCAGCTCCAGCGCACATCCCCTTTTGCGCGCGCCCCGGCCCCTCCGAGGGCTTCTGGGGGGTGTCGCGGTTCCCGTTCCCATCATCGGTCCGGCAGCGAGTCTCGCCAGCGCGGCCATCGCGCGTGGCGGGTGGCAACAACAGCGGCGGTCGTCGACCAGGCAGACGGGGCTCTGGCACGAGGTGGTCGCGGGAGCGCGTCAAGACGGTGGCGGCCGGCCTCTCATCCTTGGCACGCGGGTATCGGGCACTGCGGGTGTCGGCCCCCTGCGAGTGTCGGCCTCCTGCGGGCGCTGGGCCGGCGAAAAAAGCCTGCTACGGCATGCGCTGCGGGAAGGCGTGGCGCATGCTGGCTATGTACCTTGAGTGCTCAGAGCAAAGCAAAGAGTCAAAGAAAAAGTGAGTGGCAGAGGGGCAGCGCTAGGCTCGGTAAATCGCACCAGGCGCGCCGTGCACGCAATTCAAGGCAGTTAAGGCAGGAGGGGGCGAAAATGGCTGGGGGCTGGTCGGAGCGGAAGCAAAGAGCGCCGCGACTGAAAATGCGTTTCGCGGCGCTCCTTTTTCGGCCTCCTTTGCCGTCCGCGCCTCCCCGCCCCCCGCCGGCCGGCGATTGGCTGGCTGTTGGCTGGCTGTTGGCTGGCTGCTCGCTGGCGCGCGTGATTGGGGGGGGGGGAACGGCGCCACGCGTGGTGCAGGCCTGGGCATGCGCCCGCAGCCGCGACCGGCGGCCGTGTCTCTTGGCTCACCTTGCGCTCGGCACGCCGGATCCGTATCGCTGCCACCTGCTGCACCACACACCGCTCGGCGCGCCCGCAATTCGCACACCCCTCAGCCCGCTTATCTTGTCCGCCCAGCGCCCTGCGACCGAAGCCTGTGATGGAGGCCAACCTTGATCGCGCTCTGGATGACATTATCACCGACGGCAGGCAGCGCGGAGACCGCCAGCCGCGGAACGGCAGGGGAAGCGGGCGCAACTCCCCGTACTCGCGCGACGTATGTATTCGCCCTTCTTGCTTGCGCGTCCCGTCGGGCGCTCAGCAGCCGCACTAATGTCAGCACTTTGCACCGCATGCGGGTGGGCTGCCGCTGGCTGACTCATAGAACAACACCAGCAAGGGTCGCAGCGGGGGAGACGGCGGCCCCCGCGGGCGGTGGGCCCACGACAAGTTTGGCGAGGCGCGCTCGATCAACGACCGCCTGGGACGGAGGCAGAGCCCAAGCCCAAGCTCAGGCGGGCGTCGCCGAAACCAGGCCCGGCAGCAGCACCACGATGCGGGCGAGTCTGCGAGGGGCATCACAATCGCGCGGCGCACGCGCGATACGGCGCCGTACGCCGACATGCGCGTCGTCTGGGTGACCGACCTCCCGCACGAGTACACGTCGGAGAAGATTGAAAACATGTTCCGTGACGCCGGCCGCATCGACAGCATCCGCATGGCCATCGACAACCAGGGACGGTTTGTCGGCAAGGCCGAGATATTCTACCGCGATGCGGACGATGCGCGCAACGCGATCCAGGTGTTTGACGGCGAGATGCTCTACACCACGGACTCTGCCGGCCAGGTCTCGATGCGCGTTGCGTATTCGTCGCCAAGCAACTCCGAGTATATCGACACGCTCCGGCACGAGAACTCGCTTCCGGCCCCGCGCGCCGTGCCGCTGGAATCCCGGCTGGGCGGCTACAACGCAAGCGCAATGGCTGCGTACGCGATGTCCTCCGTTGTGCCGATGTTTGTCACTGTGCCGGTCGGACAGGCCAAGGGCGGCGGAGGCGGCGGCCGCCGCAACAGGGGTGGCGGCGACGCCAACCGTGAGGGCTCGCGGCGGCAGGGCGGCGGGCGCGGCCACCGAACCGGGGACGACAGCGGGGCCCGCCCAACTGCAGAGGATCTCGACGCTGAGATGGACGCCTACATGCACGCCGCGCAGGCCGCCAAGGGCGCGGCCCGGGCCGAGCAGGCCGACGCGCCGGGTGAGATGGATACAGAGTAGTCGAGCAGGGCCTATCTCGTGCTTAGAGCAGCCCGCGCCTGGCCACGCCAATTGATCGAAGGCACGTGCGCAGCCGGCCCCCCGCCGCCGCCGCAAGCCGGTGTCGTGCAATTCCCTCAGCACGCCTTTCTCCCTCTCTTTCGCCTCGGTTTCAAATTCCCTGACGCACATCCCGCCCTGGCGCTGCTAGCCCTCCTGTTCTCAGCCTCTGTTGCGCATGTCGGGTCAGCGGTCAGACGGCCGGCGGGGCGGAGGCCGGTCGGCGAAAAGGGTGGCCTCCGCGAGCAAGCGGCGGCTGGAGACGCTGCCAGAGATTCCGGCCAGCGATTTGGAGGACTTGCACGCGCTGCAGACAATACCAGACAATGACAACACACAGGATAAGCCAGCAGTGGTCATCGACAGCGCCAGCACCGATGACGCCGCTGGGCGTGCCGCAAGCAAAGCGACGACGAGCGGGAGGTCCGCGAGCGCCAATAGCGAGACGAAACTGCCTCCAACGGACAGCGAGACGGGACCGACGCCAGCAGCCGGCGAGTCGAAGACATCATCAGCAGACAGCGAGCAGTCGAGGCGGCCGCGCAACCGCACGGCGCCGCCGTGGCGTGGGCGAGGCCGTGGCGGCAACAGCATCTTTATGAGATCATCAACTGCGCGGTCCGGCTCGGGGGCCCAGGGCCCGGCAGGAGCAGCCGGCTCAGCGGCAGGAGCAACGGCGGCATACAGAACTATGAGCACACAGGCGCCGGACTTGCCGGCAAGCGACAGCGCATCCAGAGGCGGCACGCCAAACTCTGCTGGTCTTATATCAGAGCGCAGCGACGCCGCACCCGGGGAGTCCAATTCCTCGTCGAACCAGCGTCGCCGCGGCCACACATTTGGCCCCGAGCAGCTGGCCGAGAGGCTGCCGGGCGCCGCAGAGGCCGCAGCCGGCGCGACTGCCAGGGCGGCCCTGTCAGATAGCCGCAGGGCCCTGTCAGCGACGTCGCCGCACTTCCATGTGGCAGCCGAGAATACGGCGCTATCATCGCACCTTTACGCGCCGGCGCCCCAGTCGCCGCACGGCCATCCCGCCGCGCTCGCGAAGAATGATAGTGCGTCGCCGGCAAACACCGTGGCTACTGTAGAGATCGAGGGCAGCCCGGATCCCGACCAGACCGCCAGGCACTCTGCCGCGGCGCCAGCGGGCCAGCTATCAAAGATGCTGTACCAGGAGGCGCCCCGGGGCAGCGAGCATGGCGCGGGCGGGCGCGGCCGGCGCGGCGGCAGTGGTGGCGACGCCCGGTTTGGCGACTACAGGGGCGCGGTGATGCGGCCGCCACCGCAGAGCGTGTTTGTGAGCCGCTCGCGCCAGACCTCGGGGGAGCAGCCAGATCCAGGCACGGCGCACGACGGGCAGTTCCGGGCTGCGGGCACGGGGCGGGGCGGGGCGGTCGCGATACCAGGGGCCGCAGCAGCAGCGCCAGGCGCGGATCCGCCGCCGCACCGCCACTACGGTCAGGCCGCGCGCCGGGCGATGCGCGCCGGTAGTGGGTCGGGCGACGCGCCTGCAGAGACGGCGCCGGCGGCGGGCGCCCCGCGCCGGATGCCCAGTAGAGACACGCTGCAGGGAGCCGGGCAGCGTGGCCAGCCAGTGAGGAGCGCATGGGTGCATACGTCGCCGGGCGAACGCGTGGACGGGAGCGGCGGCATGACTAGCGGCAGAGGCGCCGCGCACGGGCTGCAGATGCACCAGCCGACGCCGCGGCTTGCTCGGGTCCCCGTGCTGCCGCTGCAGACCGCGTTCATCGGCGGCGACGACTACCACTATGCAGCGCAGCACCCAGATGCGCTGGCCGACGCTGTCTACCACGCGCAGTACATGCCGACTTTCAGCGGCGCAGCGACGCCAGGGGCAGCCGGCGACGCGGCTGGCGGCCGGGCGCTGGTGGACGAAGTCAGCGAGCGCATCAGGCTCGCTAGCCTAGCCGACGTACATTACGACTACCAGGCGCCGAGCCGTGAGGCGGCGGGGCCGGCGGGCCGCCCAGTCAGCGTGCAGGCCGCGAATCCGTGGTCGTTTGCGCCGCGTCCAAACCGCAGGAAGCTCCTCAAGTTTACGATTGGCGGGCGCTGGACAGACATTGCGGCTGCGCCGAGTGGCTCGATGGCATGTGCTGTTGTCGGGCGGGACGGGCTGTTTACGCACCCTATGGAGGACGCGAATGGCGACACGCAGCTCTACAACCTGAGCCCGCAGCGCTGGTCGCTTGCGACGGACATGCAATGTGTGCTTTGGCGGCCATCGTACCACATCGTCACTGGATCCAGCAACGGAAACGTGATGGTCTGGGATCCGACGAGCACGGGCGAGAGCCTGGCGCAAAAGTTCTCAGAGTCCTTGCGCCGGATAAACCGCCTGGCGTACAAGCCAGACGACGCTAGGGTCGTCTACGTGGCGTACACCAACGGCGACATCACTGGGTGGGACACGCGCACGAAGGGCCGCCGGACCACCTTCAACGCAAACACCCACGCGTCGACGCAGGACATTGACTGCAACCCGCAAGACGCCAACAGCCTGGCGGCCATCACCCAGGAGGGGGTCGTGCTGACTTGGGACATCCGCAACCCGAAAAAGGAGCTGCGTCGGATATTCGCGCACGGCGTGTCCTCTGGTCAGTGCATCGCCTGGCATCCTAGCGGCCGCTTCATTGCCAGCGGCGGCAGCGAGCATGTGATTAAGATCTGGGACCTCAAGGCGACATCAACAAAGAAGCTCTCGCCGTCGACGTACTGCTCGATCAAGACACTGCACATTGTCCACCGGGTGCAGTGGCGCCCCGGCCACGACACCCAGATCAGCTCGTGCGCCGGCGTCCATGACCCGCTGCTGCAAGTGTGGGATATGCACAATCCGAACCACAGCTTTATATACCACGACAAGCACAGCAGCGGGATCGCCGGGTTCACCTGGCACGACAAGAACACGGTCTGGTCCGTGGGCCTCCGCGGCCAGCTTGTCCAGTGCGACATGCAGAGCGACGCGATCCTGACCAGCGGCCTGCTCCCACACACCGTCGCCGACTTTAGCCCCAACACCCGTATCTGCGTCGCTACGGGAGAACACGATGCACGCCACGGCCGCAGCCTGGACTGGATTACATCGCAGCAATTTTACGCCTCGAACCTGCGGCCCGCGCATGAGCTGGCTGGCCGCCTCGGCTCCGGGGACTCGGCGGATAACCCGCCAGGAGCGCCGCTGGCCGCGGGCCTGGGCAGCAGCAGCGATCCTCAGCAGACCACCGGCGTTGACACGTTCCTGCCCAACCTGCCCCAGCCATATGTCGACGAGCATGTCCTCGACGGGTCGGCCCAGATTAAGGCAGACGTTGTAAAGTTCCTATCCAAGAACTACCGGTACGACTCGGGCAGCCTGAAAGGGTGCTGCGAGACCAACTCGCGCGCGGCCATTGTGGTGGGGCTCTGGGACATGGCAAAGTTCTGGCAAGTCCTGTCGACGGTCTTTGGCGACGCGCGGCCGCTCAAGTCGAGGCGGCGGCAAAAAGCAAAACCCGCAGTGCAGGGACGCGAGCAGTCGGACGCGGCTCTGGACAACATGGCCTCCCAGCCCACGGTGGTGGCAACAAACACCACGACAGGCGTGCAGTCTGCAGCCACGAGCCGGTCCAGCTCGGTGATGTTTGTTAGCAAGCCTGTGACGAGCACCGTGCCCAGGGTCGGCAGCAGCGACGACGAGCCGCCCGCCAAGGGCCCAGACGTGCGCTGGCAGGCTCTGGCCTCGCAGGGCTTGGCCGCAGTCACCCCGGCGGATGTGCGCCAGAGCCTCTCGACGGGCCCGCTGGACATTGCTGGCGACGGCCTGGGACTGCGGGACGCAGCCGATTTGCCCCTGCGGGCGCAGGCGGTGTGGCCGGGCCACAGTGCTGGTGCGGGGCGCCTCGAGCGGGGCTTTATGTCGCTGTCGCACTCGAATCTGCAGCAGGCAGGCGGGACAGGGAGCAGGAGCCGGGTGCCATCGCCCCTGTCACGGCCATCGGCAAAATCACTTACCGGGCTGCCAGGAGGCCATTTCTCGGAGCCCGCAACCCCGGTTCTCCACAAATTTGGCCAACCCTCGCTTCAGGGCCTTGTAGCCGGCCAAGCAGCTCCGGCGGAAGCCGCCCAGCGCCGTGCCCATCGCGCTGGAATTGATGATGGCACCGCGGCCAGCATGCATGCTGCGCAGCAGGACGATCCAGATGTGACGCTGTCGAACCTGCATCGCAGATATCTCCACAGGGATGATGTGCTGGCAACCGGGCTGCTGGATGCGGCTTTGGGCTTGTCGCTCAGCAAGCGCCCCACATTTGCATTTGGGGACACTGCAGCCGCAACGGCGACCGCAGCAGCGGCGGTCCCAGCGGCAGGGTCGGCCAAGCAGAGCATTGAAGCGCAGCGGCGCGTATCGCGGGCCGATCTGAAGCTGGCGCTAGAGTCGTGCGCCTACTACGCAAACAAGGGCGATGTCCAAACGGCACTCACAGCGGCGCTGCTCCTGCGGGGATTCATCCGCCTAAGCGAGTGGAACGCAATCAAGGGCTGGTTTGTTGACTACATTGACCAGCTCGACCTGTACCAAGAGCATGTAGTGGCAACAGACATCATCTTGGCCGCCCCGTTCGACGACATACAGGACCAACTCAGCACCGATACCAGCATTGTGCTAACGTGCAGCCGCTGCGGCGAAAAACTGGAAGGCGATCCGAACGTAGGCTACATCTGGTGCAACGATTGCAATAAGGCGGCCAACTGGTGCGTCGTGTGCCAGCTGCCTGTTCGCGGCCGGTATATCTGGTGCAAGGGGTGCAACCATGGCGGCCATGCGGACCACATGGGAGAGTGGTTTGAGGAGCAAGGCCAGCAGTTGTGCCCAGCGGGATGCGGCCACAAGTGCCAGATAGGCCCTATCAACTAGTGTGGTTTGTGGCAGATTTACAAATGGTCGCCTGTGCCGGCACAAAGTGCAATATGCGGGCTGCGCAGAGAGCTAGTGGCTACAGTGGGGGCGCGCAGCTGACGAGCGCAGTGCGCACCGGCGCTTATGTATCGCCGTCTGGAGCAGCAGTGTTGCTGTTAGGCGCCCACCGTTGCAGCCCCGGCGGCAGGCGCGCGTCCTGCGGCAGCTTGAACGGCGGAAACGGCCGGTACTCTGCTGGTGCAATCGGCTCGTCGCCCGACTTGTCATTGACCACCCTGTCTTTCTTCAGCAGCTCCTCAACGCGCTCGTGCAGGTTGTCCCGGTCAAAGCTGGCAAGCTGGCTCTTCTCCTCCTTGTGGAGTCTGGCCTTTGCAGCGCGCGAAAGCTCCATCTGCTGCTCGGCCCAAGCGCTGGCGTAGGCGGCGTAGACCTCGCGTGCATGCGCCAGCTTTGCCACTATGCTTGATCCCTGGCAGCTCGGGAGACTCGGGCTTGGCAGTGGCCGCAGATCTGGCGCCATCCGCGTTGGGTCCATGTAGTGGTCACCCACGCTCGCCAGGTAGGCCAGGTTCGACTGCAGGCGCATCTGGTACATGGTCAGCTGCGGATCGTCCATCAGGCTGTTGTTTTGGTACTCGCAGCACAGGCGGATGAGCTCTGCGTTGATGTTCAGCACCACCTGGATTGTGCTTGTTTTGAGCCGCGGCAGATACGGACACCCGGGCTCGTCGTCCTGCTGCCCCGATTTTTTGGAGGCCCGCTCCTTCTCTGCGCCCTTGCCCGCGCCTCCGCGCGCATGGGCCTCCACCTCGCCGTTCTCGCCGCTGTCAGACACATCGTCATCGAGTATCACATCAATGTCGCTCTCCCTCCCGGCATCGCTCTGCGAATTATCGTCCATGTGATTGCGGGGTCTGTACGTGCGGGTCCTTTGGTCATAGAGCCTGTGAGATGCTGAGTGCTACGTAAAATGCCCAGGAGCGCCCAAGTCAAAGGCGGGAAACCACATGGCCTTTGTGCACATATGCAGACGCGTTATGGGCGGAAGGGCTGGGTTGGTTCGTGCCGCGCGGAAGCCGCTTGTGGCAGACTGGGGATTTGCCACGCCCGCGTGAAGACCACCTTCGTCAGCATCAGCGGAGGCGCCATGCGCCCTGCAAAAATACCCTGGCCCGCGGTCTGCCGTGCATGGCTTCCATGTGTATAAATTGACGACGCCTGTTGTGCGCTGGCTACGCTTCGTAATCGAGGAGCTGGTGCGCCTGGCGCAGCATGCCACTGCTCCTTCGCCACGGCCTGGCTGTCCTTATAATGCGCTTCACCCGCCCTGCCGGATTTGTCCTGGGCGACCCACGCGCCTTCCCCTTGTTGCGGCTTTCCCCGCGGCAACGCTGGATACGCCAGCCAGATCGGCCGTGCCTCGGGCCAGGCGTTTGACTACACAGTGAGAGCGGCCGCCACAAGTGAATGCACGATGCGCGTCTCGATTCCGCATGCTTGAAAGAGCGTTCCGGCGGATTCGCTGACAGGTTTGCCGCAGTTGGCGGACTTGGGTACAAAGGGCGAGCGCCTGCGACGGCTGAAAATACAACAGCGACAATCTCCCCTTTGTGGGCACGCGGTTCTCATGCAGCCCAATGGAGCACGCGCAAGGCTCACCGCCGATGCAGCTGCAACAATATTAGTCGTGTCCCAGCGCCTGCTGTCTTGCGTCCCATCCGCTCGCCTTTCTCATCCTTACCCTCACATTTTTGCCTACCCTGCAACAAGCATTTCCCCGCACCTCCTCTCACCGAACGCCGAACCACCCTCCTACCAAACCATGCACTCTCTCTATGCCTCTATCGCCCTCGCCCTGCTCGTTCTGCTGCAGACCGTCAATGCTTGGTACATTCAGATAGGCAACAAGACCATGTTCGCAACTTTCCAACAGTACCGTGCGGGATGCTACAGACCACCCAGGTGGTTTGAAGGCCCCATCAACGAAATCTATTACGTCGGTAAAATGATCTACGTCTACGAGAGCAAGAACTGCTCCGGATACCCCACAGTTTCAAGCAAGACCCACACCGGGTGGACCAATGTCTACCACCCCGTCAGGTCATACCGTCTTCTTGACGAAAACTACTAGTCCACAGCAGAAACACCTACGCGGGGCTCCTGTGCTTTGAATGACAACGGGCAGGACCCGGCCAGTACGAACCCCAGCATTCTCCCGGCTCATCAGCTGCAAACGTGTCCTTACTGCCACCGCTTGCCGTGTTTAGCCAGCGCCTTTTGCTCTGTTTAAATCGTCAGTAGCTGAATGCGACACAATTTAACGATCCCAGTCGATGCCCTGGCGCGCTCAGCAACGACCTGACTCGCTGGCCAAGCACAGCGAGTGGGCCGGCAAGTAGACACCACGGATGTCCTTGTCGGCGGCGTTGCTGCTATGGACTCGCGCACTAGCAGCCGCCAAGGCGGG
>JANBOI010000045.1:0-26432 GCA_027595825.1 Coemansia biformis
GCGCCCGGCGTCGGCAGAGCAAGGGGCGATTTGCTGTGTAGTAGTGCCGAGGCGCGCTAATGAGTGCTGCTGTGGCTGTCGGTGTTGCCGTTGGATGGTCGCAGCCTGCTCACCCCCGCATACGCGCTGCGCTGCCGCCGCTGCAGCGGGTGCCGCGCAGACGCTTATATACGCCGTCGCTCCCGCTCTGCCTTCATTTCCGCACCTGCGCTGCATATTGCCGCTGGCCGAGACTAGGATCGGCGCCGCTCGCGTCTGGACCGAGGAGGGACCTTGCGCCCACGCAGGGCCAAGGGACGCCCCCGCCCACAGCCGCCACCCGCCACCCCGCGGTCTGGCCCCTGCAGCCCAGCCCGCCGCGGCAATACACGCCCGTCCGCCCTGGACCCGCCGGACCCTCGCCCCTCCCAATAAGCGGCGATCCGCACGGGCGGCCCTGCCGCTGCGATTGGGCTGCACGCCCTGCATTCTGAAGGCCCGCAACACGTGCTGGGGCGGGCCGCCGCCGCCCCGCCCAGCCTGTTCACCTGTGGGGGCCGCTGATTAGCGCCCCCGCACCTCGTCTCCAAGTTGCCTCTCCACCCAGCCTGCCATCTCCTTGCTCCCTCGCGATGGCGCGGCCGGTCTACGCAGTCTTCCGCGGCTGCCTCGCCGACACGCCCGCGATGGGCACGCTCCGCATCCGTGCCCGCGCCGCGCTTGGCGTCGACCGCCGGAGCGGGCGCATCGTCGGCGTTGCCACCGAGTCGGATGCGGCGCCGGCGCAGCTGGTCCGCGAGTGGACGGGCGAGCCCGTCGGCGACGGCGACGTCGAGACCACCGACCTCGGCGCCGACCAGCTCCTGATGCCCGGGCTTGTCGACACCCACACGCACGCGCCGCAGTTCGCCTTTCTCGGCCTCGGGCACGACCTGCCCCTGATGGAGTGGCTGGAAACGTACACGTTCAGACACGAGAGCCAGTTTCAGGACGCCGACCTGGCGCGGACCATCTACGCAGACGCCGTGCGCCGCATGGTGCGTGGCGGGTGCACCATGGCCGCATACTACGGCACAATCCACCTCGAGGCGTGCTGCATTCTGGCCGAGACCATCCGCGACGCCGGCCAGCGCGCGTACGTCGGCAAGGTCTGCATGGACCAGAACGCGCCCGATTACTACTCCGAGACGACCGACGAGAGCCTGCAGGCGACCGAGGCCTTTGTGCACGCGGTGCTGGGCGGGCAGTCTGCCGCCGACGACGGCGTGCTGGTGCGGCCCATCATCACGCCGCGGTTCGCGCCCACCTGCTCGGCCCGCTGCTTGCACGGCCTGGGCAGGCTCGCACGGGACCACCAGCTGCCGATCCAGTCGCATCTGTGCGAGAGCCCGGCGGAGGTTGCCTTTGCCAAGGAGTGCTTCCCCGACTGCGTCAGCTACTCGGCCATCTACCATGCCGCGGGCCTCTTTGGCCCGCGGACCATCATGGCGCACTGCGTGCACATGTCCGACGACGACATGCGGCTGGTGCGCGAGTGCGGCGTCGGCGTCAGCCATTGCCCCAACTCGAACTTTTCGCTGAGCAGCGGCGTCGCCGACGTGCGCCGGTTTGTCGACCAAGGCATCCCCGTGGGCCTCGGCACCGACGTCAGCGGCGGCTACGCGCCGTCGCTCCTTGACGCGATGCGCATGGCCGCCGCCGCCAGCCGCACCCTCGTCGCCGCACGCCGCGACAGCGCGCAGCCTGCTGCCGGCAGCCCGCTGGACGCCGCCGAGCTGCTGTTCCTGGCCACCCAGGGCGGCGCGCGCGTCATGGGCATGCAGGCGAGCATTGGTACGCTTGACGAGGGCAAGCTCTTTGACGCCCTGGTCGTCGACTTTGCCGCGCCCGGGTCGCCCGTCCCGCCGCCCAGCGTCACTCCCGCCGTGCTCCGCCACCAGCAGGCCGACGAGCTCGAACAGGCGTGGCGGCTGCGGATAGAACAGTTTGTATTTCTGGCCGACGACCGCAACATTGCGCGCGTCTACGTCGGCGGGAGGCTGATACACGCACTATAGCCGCCGCCTCCAGCCATATAAGAAGACTTGGAGCTGGACTGAGCCCCCCACCCCAGCTTGGCCAAGCGGCCGACGCGCCCCCTATCTCCGGCGTTTCCTCGTGCGCGGACGCGCGGGGGCCTCGTCTGTCTCGCTCGCCTTGTCGACTGGCTCCGAGTCGTCCGCAGCCACCTTTGGTGCGACAGAGAGGATCTGCACGTCGGGCACATACGCCGACGTCCGGCCACCGACCGTCACAAACGCAATCTGGCGGCCATCGGGGAGCACGGGCGCCGCCCGCTTGCCCTTTGCCCAGCGGTAGTGGAAGAGCCAGTCCTTGGGGAACCGCGCGCTTTCGGCGTCCACCTCGACTGCCTTGGTGCACACGTACTTGAGCTGGTCAAGCAGAGCGCTGGTTTGCGCCAGGCTTAGCGACGCTGCCTGCTGCGCCGGGTGTATCCTGCTCCGGAACAGGACCTCGTCCGCGATCCAGTTCCCAACCCCCGCCGAGAATTCCTGGTTGAGCAGCAGCGCCTTGACCGGCGTCCGGCGCCGCTGCACCGCCTGGGCAAACGCCTCGGGCTCGGGCGGGTCCAGGACCGGGTCGAATCCCAGCTTGGCCACCTGCGGGCTGGCGGTGGCATCGCCCTCGATCGCATGGATCCGCCCCAGGCGCCGCGGGTCCGTGTATGACACGGCAAGGTCCTTGCCCAGCCTGATCTCCAGCTTTGTATACCGGGGCGGCCACTCGTCGCCCACGCCCACCTCGATCTTGCGGTAGTGGCTGGTGGCCTCGCCCCGTATGTGGACCTCGCCCGTCATGCCAAAGTGCAGCAGCAGCGCCCGTCCGCCGGACAGCGCCAGCCAGAACTGCTTGCCGCGCCGCCCGCTGCCAACCACCGTGCGCCCGCGCAGATGGCCCTCCACGTCGGCCCTGCCCTTGCCCGCAAACACGATGTGGTCGTCGGCGGCCTGCACCCATGTGATCTTGCGGCCCACGCACCGCGCGTGCAGCAGCCTGCACGCGCGCTCGGCGTCCGGGAGCTCGGGCATGGCGTCCGCAGCAGCAGTGGCAGTGGCGATGAGCAGAGAGAAGGAGGTAGCCCGGATGTATAGCCGAGGGCGGCTGGCGGCGGCCCAGAAACGACAGGCGCGCCGTGAACGCTTCTAGAGGCGAAAGGGCGTTGTGGGAGCAGCAGCAGCTACAAGTCGAGCGGCGTGCTGTCGACGCCATTGCGGATGGCCTGCTTGGCAATCTTGCACCCCCAGCGCACGACGGGCCGCTCGGCCTCGCCAACCAGCGCGCTGCTTTTGACAAAGTGGTGGAAGAAGAACAGAATGCCGTGGCACATGGTCGGGTTGGATGTGGCGCGCTGGAACACGCTGTAGACCGCCTGCGCGTC
This sequence comes from Coemansia biformis, assembly GCA_027595825.1. Taxonomy (NCBI): domain Eukaryota; kingdom Fungi; phylum Kickxellomycota; class Kickxellomycetes; order Kickxellales; family Kickxellaceae; genus Coemansia; species Coemansia biformis. The sequence continues at coordinate 3,419 of JANBOI010000045.1, forward strand.
CTTCTCCGTCTGCTCCTTGTGCAGCAGGAAGAGCGTCGAGAACAGCACCTGGAAAAACACCCGCGCCTGCTGCCCGACCTTGGCAAACGTCACCGTCTTGAGGATCAGCAGCGACAGGGCCTGGTGGTCGACGAGCCAGGCGTACATCTTGGCCAGGTTGACGATGCGTCGCAGCGGCACGTCTGCCGCTGCGCCGCCGTCGTCCTGGTTGAGCCGGCCCAGCCCGCCGACGTCGTCCTCGCCCAGCTCGCGCAGAAAGTCCCACAGCGCATACTGCATCGTCAGCTGGTACGTGTTGTGGTATGTGCACAGCTTGCACGCCACCAGCGTGTAGTACGGGTTGTACGCCTTCTCCTGCCCGCAGCAGTGGATGACCACGCGCATCATCTCGCGCGCCTGCGTCCGCTTCAGGTCAAGCTTGAGCAGCCGCTCGAACGCGTCCGCATAGTCGTCGCTGCTCAGCAGCGTAACAAACACGCTGCGCCGGATGTCCGTGTTCATGTGCTGCGCTTTGGCCATCTTGAGCAGCCGCTCCATCTCCGCGTTGCCGCTCGCCTCGTGCACCCGCTGCAGCGCCGCCAGCGCCGCCTCGGACGAGGCCTCTTCGTCGCCGTCTGCCGCATGTTGGTTCCCGACCCACGAGGCGCCGACCAGCCACCACTTTCCCTTTGTCTTGACGTCGCGGATGTCCTGCAGCCCAATGTTGATCGGCTCCGCAGAGCCAACCGACCGCCGCTTGTCCATGTTGCCAAGGTACTTTTTGAGCTTGGCCACGTCCTCTGCGTTCTGCGACATGGCGCCGCGCATGCGGTTGTCCTTCAGGTTCGTCAGGCTCTCGACCATGAACTTGCACCGCACCGAGAGGCGGCCCGCGTCGGGCTTGCTGGCCATATCCGCCACCTGGCGCACAATCTCCTTTAGCGCCAGCGGGTCGTCCTTGCGCAGCTGCTGCCCCGATATGCGGATCAGCTTCAGCAGCAGCTCGGCGGTAAACTCGTTAATGTCCTGGACGCACAGCCGGATCACGTCGTACACGAGCCGGCAGGACACGATCTGGAAGTTGTACAGCTCGGCAACAAACACGCACAGATTCTGGCACTCCTTTCCCGCCGCCGGCGCCTTGTCCTCTGCCGCCTCTTGCCCAGCGCCCGCCCTAAAGTCTGCCAGGCCCTGCGCAAACTGCTGCTCAAACTCCTCCATGAGCCTCTGCACCAAGTGAGCCACGGGCTCCAGCCCGATCGTACGGTACACCGCGCCCACTATCGCCGCGTTGACGTATAGGAACGTGCCGAGCATGTGGATCCGCGAGCGAATCGCCTGCAGAATCAAGTCGGCTAGCACCTCGGTGACATAGTGCCGCGGGTACTTTTGGTACTGAGCCTCAATCTGCAACACAATGCCCTCAATGTTGCTCTCGCTCAGCCGGTTGATCTGGCCCTGGAGCGTCTTCCGGATAGCGACGACGCGCTCATCCTCCGACTCCTCAGCCTGCTTGCGCCGCAGGCTTGGCGGAATGTAGCGACTCGCGCTGACAGCTGCGGCTGTTTGCGCCGGCACCAGATCGCGTTGGGCAGGCACGAGATCCTGTACGCTGGAAGCACCCTCGCCACCGCTCTCGCTCTCGCTACAACTCTTCTTGCCATCATGCTCCTCGTCACTCTCGTCCTCGCTTTCCATTTCCTCGTCATCGTCGACATCCATAGCATTGCCGCCGGCCTCCTCACCATCGCTGCCACCGTCATCCTCATCGCCGGTGCTGCTGTCGTCGTCGTCATCGTCGTTGTCGCTGTCAGTGTCATCGGCTTCAGACAGGCCCGCGTTAATGTCAATGCCTTGGCGTCGGTACATGTCTGCAATGTCGCTGTCATCGGACTCTGAGCCATCTTCCTCGCCATGCGCAAAGTCATTGAGGCCGAATGCATCGTCTCCGTCATCGCCGTCGATGTCGTCATCGTCTTTGTTGTCGTCGTCGTCGCTATGGCCCTCGCTCATGTCGTTGTCAAGGCCAGCGTCACCTGCAGGTCCTTTGTCCGTGCCATGCTCAGGCTCTGACTGCCCAGCCTTCTTACGGACGCTGCTCGATCCGTAGTTCATCCCAGACAGAATCTCGCCCAGGCCCTCGTCATGGAATGCAGTTGCCAGCTTGGCGTTGGATTTGATCCCAAGATGCTTCTCCAGGCGGCGCATCTCCCGGTCCTCCAGCTCCTCGGCCGCGTCGGCTGCGCTCGCAACACCAGCCTCCTTGTCGACGTCATCGATGAGGTTGGACTCCCGCAGCAGTGCGTACATGCCCTGGTTGCGCTTTGCAAATTTGACAAGCTGCGCCCGGCCGTCGCTCTGCGGGGCCTGCTTCGCCGGCGTCTGCGGCTGCTTCGCCGGCTGCTTCGCCGGCTGCTTCGCCGGCTGCTGCAGCGCCCCTGGTGCCGCACCGGAGCCCTCTCTGCCGGACGGCTGCGGCCGAGTGGCCGATCCGGTCCCTCGCTGGGCGACGGAGCTCTTCCCCTGCGACTGTGGCGCCGGCAGGGCAAACCCGTGCACCCGCTTGTGGTGGGTGTTCTTGCGCTGCTTCTTGTCCTCCCGCGCCTGCTTGCGTGCGTTTTTGCGCGCCCTGGCGGTATTCTTGTAGCGCTTTGCATACCGCTTGTCATCGCCGTCGCCGCCCTCCGCAGCAATCCTCCCCGCCAGCTTGGCGGGCAGCACCGCATTGTCCTGAATCCGGCGCTTGGGCGGCATTGCTGGTGTACTGAAGCTATCGTGCCGATGGCGAGAGCAAGGGGAGTCAAGCACCGATCGCTGGCCCCCACCCAGCAAACGAAAAGTATCCCGGCGCCTGATCAGATCCGCTGGCCCGGCTCCCCGCATGGATTGGTGGCCGCATGGCAGCCGATCGGCGGACGGCCGCCCACGCCGCCGGCTCCGGCGACGCCTGGCGGGCGGCGGGCCGCGCCCACGGGCGCACGGCGCACCCGCTGCCTGGGTCCACACCCGCCCGCCGGTCGCTGCGGACCGTGCGCCTGCCGCGGCCCCGATCCAAATCACGTGCGCGGGATCACCGGGCGGGCCAATCGAAGCGCCATAAAAATTTGAGCGACTGGCCCAGGGCGCGGCGGCCCGCACAGCCATCATTCGCGCGGGACAGGGCCGGCGGGGGCGGGGGGCGGCGGGCGCTGCCCAGCAGGGCGCGCGCCCTGGGCGAGCAGAAGGCGCGTCCCTCGTGGGCAGCTCCACTCCACCCTCATTTCTGCCCGTGAGCATCGCCCCTCCCGAACAGTAGTGCTTCTCGAACTGCGCCCGCGACGCAGGCATCTCCCGGTTCCGCCTGCTGACATTCGCTTCTGTCGGCATCCCTCACATTCGAGCGCATTGGCCGGCGTCTGCGAAAGGCGTGCCGTCGTCTGTGCAAACGCAGCTACTGCGCGTTGCAACCCCCCCGCCAGCGCCGATTCGCCTGCATTTTGACCAAGCAATGGAGTGGCAGCCGGAGCCCGAGAGCCTCAGGCAGCTAATCCAGCTGCTCAACAGCACAAACATGGCGGACAATGCGGTCCAGCAGCAGAACAACCAGGTACGTCGCCCGTCGTCCGGGCAGCCCTGCTCTGCATCTGGCCGGGGCTGGCCGTTGGCATTGCCTCAGGTCTAACAGAATGCACGCATTTGCCGCCTGTCCCTGCGGCCCGCCCGCCGCCCCTGCATTTCGCAAATGTGTAGCGACTCGACCAGCTGAGCCAGGTGCCGGACTTTATCAACTACCTCCTGTTTGTGTTGATATTCATGAAGGAGGAGAACCCGATGGTGCGCACGGTCGCTGGGCTGCTGCTGAAGAACAAGGTGCGCCAGGACTTTGCCAACATCCCGGCACAGGTCCTGGACTACGTGGTGCGCAATTCCATCGACGGGATTGGGGACTCGGACACGATGGTGCGGCACACGCTGGGCACGGTGGTCGCGACAGTGGTTACGCTGGGAAAGATCGGGAACTGGCCAGAGATCCTCCCACGGCTTATGGAGCTGCTGGATTCGAGCGAGTACGCGGTTGTCGAGGGCAGCTGGGACATTCTGCGCAAGATCTGCGAGGAGTGCGACCACGAGCTGGAGGAGCCGCTCAGCAATGGCACGCGCCCGCTGAACGTCATGGTCCCCAAGTTCCTGACGTTCTTCAGCTCCGACTCGCCGGTGCTTCGCGAGTACGCCATCTCGACGACGACGCTGTTTGTCACGCAGCGCTCCGAGTGCATGCAGCCCATGATTGATACGTTTGTGGTCGAGCTGTTCAGGCGCGCCAACGACGAAAACCCCGAGGTGCTCAAGGCCGTGTGCAAGGCCGTGGTTGCGCTGGTCGAGACCCGGCCCGACAAGCTGATGCCCGAGCTCGAGAACGTGGTCAACTACATGATCCATACCACGCAGAACACCGACCCGGACATTGCCATGGAGGCGTGCGAGTTCTGGATCAGCTTTTGCGAGCAGGAGGAGCTGATCGAGAGCCTGAAGCCGTTCCTCAACCGCGTCGTGCCGACGCTGATGCGCGGCATGGTGTACTCGGACGAGGATCTGCTCATGCTCGACCACGACGACAACGACGCCGTGGTGCCAGACACGGACCAGGACATCAAGCCCCGCCACCACCGCGCGCGCACGCACGACCACCACCAGGGCGACGCGGCCGGCGGCTCGTCGAACAGTGACGGCGGCAACAGCGACGGAGACAACAGCGACGGAGACAACGACGATGACTACGACAGCGACGACGACGACGACGACGAGCTCTACGCCGAGTGGAACCTCCGCAAATGCTCGGCGGCCAGCCTGGACGTCATGTCGACTGCGTTCGGCGACCATATCCTCGAGTTTGTGCTGCCCGTGCTCAAGGAGGAGCTGGCCAGCGACGACTGGCGCGTCAAGGAGGCCGGGGTCCTCGCGCTGGGCGCCATTGCCGACGGGTGCATGACAGGCATGGAGCCGCACATGTCCAGCCTGCTGCCGTACCTGATCCAGTGGTTCAAGCACGAGAAGGCGCTGGTCAGGTCCATCTCGTGCTGGTCGGCCAGCCGCTACGGCAAGTGGGCCATCTACGGCGCCGAGGCCAACACTATCAAGGTCTACTTTGAGCCGCTGCTTGCGGGGCTGCTGGAGGCGATGATGGACAACAACAAGCGCGTGCAGGAGGCCGCGTGCAGCGCGTTTGCCACGCTAGAGGAGGAGGCCGGGTCGTACATGGGCCCCTACATCCACCCTGTGCTCGAGACGCTGAACCGCGCCTTTGGGCTCTACCAGCGGAAGAACCTGATCATCCTCTACGACGCCGTTGGCACGCTGGCCGAGGCGGTTGGGCCGGAGCTCAACCAGCCGCAGTACGTGCAGATGCTGATGCCCACGATCTTCGAGCGGTGGAACGCGCTGCAGACGGACGACCAGCACATGTTCCCGGTCTTTGAGTGCCTGTCTGCGATTGCGCTGGCGGTGGGGCCGGGCTTCAAGCCCTACGCGCAGTCCATCTACGAGCGCAGTGTGCATATTGTCGGCGAGACGCTGCAGCTGAGCCAGCAGGCGTCGCAGGACCCGTCGGTCGAGGCGCCAAACAAGGACCTGGTTATTGTGGCGCTCGACCTCATCAGCTCTGTTGTTCAGGCGCTGGGCGCCGACTCGCAGTTGCTGGTTGCCGACCACGGCGGCGTCGCGCTGCAGCTGGTCGGGATGTGCATGGTCGACGCGGAGACGGACGTGCGGCAGTCGGCGTTTGCGCTGCTCGGCGACCTGGCCATCAACTGCTACGCGCTGATCCAGCCGCAGCTGGACGCCATCATGCAACAGCTCATCCCGCAGATCGACCGCAACTTTTCGCATCTGAACGTGTGCAACAACGCGGCGTGGTCGGCGGGCGAGATCGCGCTGAAGGCAGGCGAGGAGCATATGGAGGGCTTTGTCAATCCGCTGCTGGAGCGGCTGGTCCCGTTGCTGAACAACGAAAACACACCGCTGACGCTCGCAGAGAACGCGGCAATCACAATCGGCCGGCTGGGCCTCGTGTGTCCCGTGGTCGTCGCGCCCAACCTGGAGGTCTTTGCGCAGCGCTGGTGCTTTGTGCTGGCGTCGGTCAAAGACAACGACGAAAAGTCGTCGGCGTTCCAGGGCATGATGACGATGATCGGCACCAATCCGCACGGCATCTCCAAGGCCTTCCTGCACTTTTGCCAGGCCGCGGCGAACTGGCAGACCCCCGACTCCCGCCTGCTGGAGATGTTTGTCCAGACGTTCGCTGGGCTCAAGCAGCTCGCGGGTGGCGAGTGGGAGGCGAGCATCGGCATGCTCGACCCCCAGTCGCGCCAGATCATCAAGGAGAGATACAACGCCTAGCACGCCGGTGCCACACTATTTCCTCTCTTAGCTTCTCCAATGGTAAGCCTGCAAACGGCGCTATTCTCCTACTACCACCCGGCGGCACGCGGCAGCGACCTGCGCCTACATCTCGTCCAGGTCCACGTCCAGATGCCCGAGGACGTCGTCGTCCGGGCTCTCGCCGTCGCTGCCCTCGCCGCCAATGCCTGCAAGCGACCACTGGGACAGAACCCCGCCGACGACGGCGTCGTCAAAGTACGGCTCCATTGGGTCCCACGCGGCACAGCCATCGCTGATGTGGCCGGGACTGCCAGCGCCGTCGGCCCCATCCCCTCCATCAGCATCCGCAGCCTCGGCATCCTCCGCCTCTGAACCCGCTATCTCCGTACCCTCCATCTCCGTACCCGCCAGCCCGGCATCCTCCTTGCGAGCACCGCCAGCCTCCTCGGTGCCCTGTTGCCAGGCGGCGGCGGACACGCAGTCCGGGTCGTTGCGTCCCCCCACGGCAGCCGCCGCAATCCGGTTTGACAGGGCCTGTGCCGGCATAACGCCGGCGCCCGCAGCATCGGCCCGGCAGTAGTCAATGATGGCGCGCCACATGCCGTTTGTCTCGAGCAGCCTGCGGGATCCGAGTATCAGGCAGTGGTTGCGCGCGCGCGAGAGGGCGACGTTGATCCGGTTCGGGTTTGCAATGAACCCGATCTTGTCGGTCCGGACGCACGAAATGATGATGATGTCGCGCTCGGACCCCTGGTAGGCGTCGACGGTGCTAACTTGGACGCGGGAGCGCTGGCCTAGCGCGGCACCCAGCCGCTCCTGCAGCATGTCGGCCTGCGTCTTGTACAGGGCAATAACGCCAACCGACTCGGGCTGGACCCCGGCCTCCAACAGACAACACGCCAGCTGGACCGCCATGTCAATCTCGCCCTTGTTGAAGAAAGACTGCGACTTGCCGTGCTGCTTCTCCTGGCCGGCGGTCTCCAGAAACGCAAGCGGCGGAACCCCGGGGACCAACGGCGGGCGCGCCTCGGGGCCGATTCCGTGGAGCAGCCGGCCCTCGTAAAAGAGCCGATTGCACAGCGACGCGATGCGCGGGTGGCAGCGGTACTGCCTCGACAGAAACCGGGGCGCGTGGCCCATTTGAACTAGACGGTCAAAGAGGGCCCGGTCGAGCCCGCGCCCCTCGGCCTCGCGTGTCGCCCTCGTCGTCAGCGTTGGAGGCAGCTGGAGGGGGTCGCCGACGAGCACCAGGCGCTGGCAGCCCGCATTCGCCAGCGCAATCAGCGCCATGGGCTCGACAATCTGGCACGCCTCGTCGAGGATGACCACGGGGAACCGGGTGCCGCGCAGCGTGGTCGCTGCGGCGGACAGGCAGGTGGTGCCAACGACAAACGTGTCATCCAGTGTGCTCTGTGTGTCCTGGTGGCGGATCCGCTGGATGGCCGCGCCGATCACACCCGCCTCAACATCGTCGTCCGCCAGCTCCAGCATCGACTGCAGCTCCTTGACATCGTCAGCTGCACTGGCCGAGCTGCGGAGCACATAGGGCAGGATCTTCCTGGAGACGCGCTTCAGGCTTCCGACACGCAGGAACTGGTCGTATCCCTGCTTCAGCAGCGCGCCGAGCATGTTGTCCACCGCAAAGTTGGTCATCGACGACAGCATCACACGCAGGCGCGGCGGGGCATGCAGCGACTCTGGCCCGGTGGCCCCGTGTGTGGGGCCGCCAAAGACCTCGGGAAGCTCGTGGGCAATCTCGTCCAGGCACGCCGTAATGGCCGCAATCAGGAAGCTCTTCCCGGTGCCGAACGGCCCATGAATGACGGTGATCGGGGAGGCCGCGCCGACGGGGATGTAGATCGAGACTGCCGACATGACGACTTGGCGAAGGATGTGGTGCTGCTCCTCGTTGAGGTCCAGCGACTGCTTGCAGGTGGCCACAATGTCGTCCACTTTGGCGAGCACGGCAGCCCCGTCGATGGCACTGTCAATCGCCATTGACGCTGCCGGAGCCGAGTCCGGGGCCGGGGGTCCGCCCACCATTCCAAGGAGGCGTGGCAGGATCGGGAGCGTTTCGGGGCTGAGCAGCTCCTCGATTGTGTCTAGCATGGACCACGCCGACGCCGAGTCCAGGCAGCGGATGGCATAGACTGTCGGCGCAGGTCGTTCTGCCCGCGCGCTGCGTATGGCTGGCGCCGCTGTGCTGCACCCGCTGTCGCTGAATATGCGCGCGGCGGCCCGGGCGTCCTCGTCGCCAACCAGCACGAGCTCGAGCGTGTTGTTCTTGGACGGGCCATAGAAGGCGCTGCGTGCAAGGAACGTCGAGCTGTAGGCAAAGTCCTCGCTCGTGGAAAGCGCCCAGGTGTCGTCCTTTGCGTACCCGGCATAGGCCTCGCGTCTGCTCAGCTCGAGCATGACGCTGTCGCCTTTGCCGAGCTGGACCGACCCCGTGCTCCGCTGGGCCTTGAACGCGGCGCTGTCCAAGAACGGCTGTCGGAGGGTGCACCCGTCGAAGAGGAGCACGCCGACGCTCTTGCACACCTGCGCCAGCCCCGTCGCTGCGCCAGGCGCTCTGCCACGCCGCCGCGCGGACTGCGTTCGCGCGGGCGGCTCGCTGTCCCGTCCCTCGAGACGCTCGCGAGCCATGAAAAAGTACCGGATCGCCAGGGCCGAGAGCTCGACAGCCAAGTTCTCGCGCAGCAGGGCCGCGAGCCCGTCGCGGTACTCGGTCCACTCGCCGTATGTGGCCGGCGCCACGAGCCGCCGAGGAGGCCCCAGGCCGTAGCCCTTGGACACGCCGACATGCTGGAGGAGCTCACCCCGCCGCGGGAAGTGGAGGTGCGTAGGTGTCTGCGGCGCCGGCGGAGCAAAGTGCGCCCGCTTGGGCGGCTGGGGGCCTGGCTGCGCGGCCTGCTGTGCGGCGTGTGGAGCAGGCTCCGCGCCGGACTCGGAGGCGTCGCTCGCGACCAGGCTGGACGGCCGCTTCGACAGCCGCACGAGCCCCGGCCTGCCTTGTGCTCCAGCCGCCAGGCCGGGCCCGGGCAGCGTCTGCCCGCCGCGCAGCGCGCCCTGGCGCCGACGCAGCGCGCCGCGGGGCTCGAGCCCAGATGTCGCTGGGCCCGCGCCGCCGCACCCCTTCACGCACTCGATCTGAATCAGGAACCGGCCGCTGTCGATCTCGCTGCCGACTACCACAGTCACAGACCCAGGGACATGCGTGCTAGTGAGCGTGGCACCGCCTTCGTCCTTGAGAGTCAGCCGGCGGTCGCCCGGCGAGAACGCCAGCTCGCCGTCCGACCACGTCTTGGCCTTTTTGGCCTTTTGCGTGGTGTACAGCACCGTATACTCCACGCATCCGCTGTCGCCATCCGCAGCACGCGCAGCTGGCAGCGGGCTGTCCGTCGCTGGTGGCGCGTCGGCTGGTGGCGCGTCGGCTGGTGGCGCCGACTTCAACTTGATGGGCTTTATAAGGCTGGCTGGGCGCTTGATCCTTCTGACGGCCCGTGGCGCGCCTCCGGCACAGTCGGGCTGGCCTGCGTCCTTGGGCGCTACCGCGGGCTGGGCCTCCGCGCCCGTCTCCTCTGCCTCTAGCGTCAGCAAGAAGCGCCCGACATCGTACTCGCAGGCGAGCTCGATCGACTCCTTTGCGCGCAGGCGGTAGCTGGCGATGCGCTCGCTGCCGGCGGCGAACAGCACGAGCTCGCGCGCGTCGGCGTAGTAGTGCGCGGACCCGTCCTGCCACGTCTTTGCCTTCTTGAGCTTTTGGTGCGTGTACAGGGCCGTGAACTTGCGCATTTCGGCGCGCCAGGTATGAAATTCAGCAGAAAGCGCGGTGGAGAGGGACAAGAGGCGCTGCTGGCTGCGCATAAAATAGCTGGCAGCTATTTCGCGTCCGGGCCACCGGACAGCCACTTGTAGACCACGCTAAAGTCTTGATCGGCCATCTCCGGGCTGCGCGACATGTGGCGGTAGATGTTCTCGGCCAGCGCGCCGAGCATCAGCGGCGTCTTGGAGTCCTTGGCCGCATTCGCCACCAGCCCGAGGTCCTTGAGCATTAGGCGCGTCTTGAATCCGCCGCTGTAGCCCCTGCTGCTGGGCGCGGTCGGGATGACGGCCGGCACCGGGTTTGCCGTGTCGGACGACCAGCACCTCCCCGACGACGTGTTGATGATCGAGGCCAGCACGGCCGGGTCCAGGCCCAGCCGCACCCCGAGGTTCATGGCCTCCGCGGTGCCAACCATGCTGATGGCCAGGAGGAGGTTGTTGCATATCTTGGCCGCCTGCCCGGCGCCCAAGCCGCCGCAGCGGACGACATTCGCTCCCATCTTGCCCAGGTGCGCCTTGGCCCGCTCAAAGTCGTCCGCGTTCTGGCTGCCGACCATGAAGGTCAGCGTTGCCGCCTGCGCGCCCATGATGCCGCCCGAGATGGGCGCGTCGACCGCCCGCGCGCCAGCCGCAATCACCCGCTGCGACACGTCGGTGGAGACGGACGTGTCGATAGTGCTCGAATCGATGCACAGCGCGCCCTTGCGGATCCCCTCCAAGATACCACGACTGCCCGAGTACACGTCCTGTACATGCGCCGACTCTGGCAGCACCGTGACAATGACCGACGACCTGCTCGCCAGCTCGGCCGGCGACGCTGCCGTCTCGACCGCCGCCCCGGCCTCGGCGCAGAACCGCGAGACCGCCTCGTCGCTCTTGTCGTAGACGATAAACGGCACGCTGCTCTTGGACTGGAGATGCTTGGCCATGTGGTGCCCCATTTGGCCCAGCCCGATAAACCCAATGGCGTCACCGGCTGGCGGCACGGCTGTCGAGTACCGCGCGGCGGCAACAGCGGCGGCCGGTCGGGCCAGCAGCCGTGGTCTCGCTGCAGCACGGAAGGCGGAACGCCCAGCAGGCGCGGCACACGCACGTAGGAGCATGGTCATCGTCAATACGGAAAGGCGGACTGTGTAGTTGCAGCCGTAGGAGCGGCGCAGAGAAGAGCATAACGAACTACGCGCGGGCTGTCGCGAGGCGCCGCTATCCTCGCGCGTGGCGTGTCGAGGCGTGGGAATCCAGGATGCTGCGACGGGCACCGTCTGCGTGTTACTTGTGGTCACGCGGCTGCGCAGGGCCCGTGCGACCACAGCTCAGGTATGGCTGGGCCCTCCACAGCGCAATGTTCAGCTCGAGCTGCGGGCCGGGAAGCGACCCGTCGCGCAGCAGCGCCGCAAGATGCTGCTACTGGTCCGGCGCAGAGGACAGCTGGTGCACAGGCCGGTGACGGAGGTCAGTTTGAAGCATCCCCGCGCGGCGGACTCGTTGCCACTACCAGCGGATCCCGCACGCAGCGTCGTCCTACCTTTAGCTGGAGCTCCTTCTCGAGCCCGTCGACAATGGCTGCGGCATCCTACACGCGCAGCGGCCTCGCATGGAAGTCGATAAGCAGCCGCCTGTCGAGCAGCGGCCAGCGTGCGGGCTTGTTGTCGCCGCGACCTACCTTGCCGTGCTCGCCGCCGGCTCTCCACAGGCCGTATATCTCGTTCAAGCAGGCCTCGACTACAGATATTGGCGCACACACATGTCCACCCTGCTCTGTCACTCCAGGCCGTGGCAGCGCGCACCCGCGTCTGACATGCAACGGCAGCAGAGGAGGCTTACATTCTGCCAGGCTGCGGCCGAGCGCATCTCCGTCCACTGTGGGCTCGAGCCCGCCCAGGCTGCTCTGCTGGATCTGCTTCCACCGATCGGTGCTACATGCCGGGAGGCGCCTTCGCTGGGGGCATCAAATAGAGCTCGGCTGGGCGTTAGCACTCTGGCGGTGGATGCACAGCAGGGACGCCCGTCGCTGCCGTCGCCGGTGGGCCAGGCCATGTGGATCTCGAGACATACAGCCGCTCCATTGTGGATTATCGTGCCAAGACAGCCATTGCCGCACCATCCGGCACCGACGCCGCACGGCCCGCCGGTACGCCGATCCGCCAAGCCGAATCAAATCACTGTCGGATTATGGGGCGGTGACGCGTTTGGCTTCGGGCCGGGCTTAGCGGGCACTTGGGCTGTGCGGGCGGCTGGCCATTCGACCAGCGCTGCTCTGCATCCACCACTCGCATCCCTGTGTGCACGCAATCAGCCGGCAGCGAGAGCAGAAGAAACACAGCCATGGCCAGGAGATACGATTCGCGCACGACCATTTTCTCGCCCGAAGGTACGCATGCGCCGCGCCGTTGCGGACATGCCGGCAGGCGGGCAGCGAGGCCCTGGCGCGCCGTGTCCGGACCTGGCGTCTAATGTGTAATGCGCACTGTGCTGTAGGGCGACTCTACCAGGTCGAGTATGCGATGGAGGCGATTTCACATGCAGGGACAGTCATTGGGATTCTGAGCAAAGACGGGATAGTTCTTGTGGCGGAGCGGCAGGCGACGTCGCCCCTGCTGGAGCAGAGCATCGGGAGCGAGAAGATATACGAGATGAACGACAACGTGGTGGCGGGCGTGGCTGGGCTCACCGCCGACGCCAACATCCTGATCAACCAGTCGCGGCTGATTGCCCAGCGCTACCTGCTCAAGTACGACTCGCCGATCCCCGTGGAGCAGCTGGTGCGCAGGCTGTGCGATCTGAAGCAGGGGTACACGCAGTTTGGCGGGCTGCGTCCGTTCGGCGTGTCGTTCCTGTGCGCGGGGTGGGACTCGGCGTCTGGGTTCCAGCTGTACCAGTCGGATCCCGCGGGCAACTACTCGAGCTGGAAGGCGGCGTGCATCGGCGAGAACTCTGGGAACGCGCAGAGCATTCTGAAGCAGGAGTACAAGGACGACGGCAGCAGCGCCTCTGTTGCCGGTGCCGCTGCAGCCACGGGCTCGAGCATGACGATGGAGGACGCGCTCAGGCTCGCCTGCCTCGTCCTGTCCAAGACCATCGACACAGCCAAGCTCACGAGCGAGAAGCTCGAGTTTGCCACGCTGACGCTGAAGGCAGGCAAGCCGCACATCCACGTCTACGCGCCGGCCGAGATCGACCAGGTGCTGGCGGAGCACGCATCGGCGATCAAGCCCACCGACAGCTAGCTCACTTGCGGGCTGCCACGAGCCATGGCTCCGCCCTTGCCTCAAGCCACGACTTTTCCTCCCATTCCCCATAAACGCACGTGATGCGCTGGCGGCTAGACGCTCGTGGGCCGGGCGGGGCGCCCGCGGCGGGCTGCGTCAATAGCAGCATCTTCTCTTTCTTGCTACCTGCCGGACACTCGCAGCCGCTAGCAGCCCGTGAGCGGTCACGTTGAGCGCGAAATGGACAGCATTGTGGAGCAGCAGCGGCAGGCGCACGAGGACATTGAGCGCCTGGAGCAGGCAGTGGTGGATCTCATGATACAGAACCTGACCAAGCACCGCCACCGGCTCATACGCGAGCACAAGATCAGCGAGCTGCTCGACGAGATCCAAGGGCGCAGCAAGCTGCTGGGGGCGCTGGCGGAGGACGAGTCCGGGCTGCGCGCGAAGGAGGCGGCTGCGCTGGCCAGCCGCGGGTTTGACGAGTTCTACGCCCGCCTGGGCGCGGTCGGCGACTACCACCGGCGCAACCCCGGCGTGGCGGTGCGGCTGCCCGAGCTCGACTATGTAAAATACAAAAACAACCCCGAGGATGCGGAAGCGGCGTCGAGGGCGAGGAAGGCGCTGGGCGAGGAAGAGCAGGACGCACTGGCAGCCCATGCTGACAACGGCGACAGCGACGGCGGCGACGTAGCTGCCGAGACGTTCATGAGTAGCGCGGACGAGAGCCGGCTGGAAGTGGCGTTCTCTGGTGAGGAGCGGCTCGGGCGGTATGTGGACCTCAACGCACAGCACGAGCGATACCTCAACGCTCCGGGCGCGCGGCGGGTGACGTACCTGGAGTACTTGGCAATGTTTTGCGAGTTTGGCGACCACCCGCGAAAGGCCAAGGACGCGCGGTACTCCGAGTACCTCGGCGGCCTGCGCGAATACCTTGAGGGGTTCTTCGCGCGCGCAATGCCGCTGTTTGACCTGCCGGCGACGCGGCGCCAGGCGCATGACGAGTTTGCAGCAGCGTGGGCCAAGGGCCAGGTGCCTGGGTGGGAGCCAGCGGCGGCGACAGCGGGAGGCGACGCAGAGCGGCTGTACTGTGCACCGTGCAAGCGGCAGTTCGAAAAGGACACGACGTACCAAGCGCATATGGGCAGCCGCAAGCACGAAAAGACGGTTGCGCGGCTGCAGGGCGAGCAGGGCGGGGCGGATCCGGCAAGGGCCCAACGCGCCGAGCGGGAGCGCGAGATTGCATGGACAGAGTTCCTGGTGCGCAGGTACGCGCAGGTGCTTGCGAGCAAAATCGGCGACACACGGGCCAACGTGCAGCGGCGGCAGGCGCTGACAGAGGCCGAGCGCAACCAGGAGCTGGAGGAGGACGAAGTGGAGATCGCCGAGGCGCCGGAGGACCGCGACGACCAGATCTACAACCCGCTCAACCTGCCGATGGGCTGGGACGGCAAGCCCATCCCGTTCTGGCTGTACAAGCTGCATGGTCTGGGCGCCACGTTCGACTGCGAGATCTGCGGCAACGCCGTCTACCGCGGGCGCAAGGCGTACGAGCGCCATTTCCAGGAGGCGCGGCACACGACAAACATGCGCCGCCTCGGCATCCCCAACACACGCCAGTTCCACGGCGTGGCGAGCATCGACGACGCACAGGCCCTGTGGGCCCGCGTCCAGAAGGAGAAAAGGGGCGGGCCTGCGAGCGCCGACACGTTCGAGGAGTACGAGGACAGCGAGGGCAACGTGTTTAACAAGAAGACGTACCTCGACCTAAAGCGGCAGGGCCTGATCTAGCTCGGACACCAATGTCCGATCGAGTGCAGAGGCGCCATCCGTGCTCGATCGCCGGCAGGCATCACCGGCTCCCCCTAAGGACGCCCGATCGGCGCCGCTGGATCAATAATAAAGGTAGTGGTCCCTTGCGCCACCAGCAGCGCCGCCTTCCTCCTACATCGCCTTACGTTATATGTGGATAGCAATGCCAGTGAAGCTGCTGACCGACGACATGGACTTTACCCCCGAGTGCGAGCGGGCGCTCGGGGAGATATTCGACCGCTACGACAGGGACGGCGACGACGCGCTCAACGAGGCCGAGCTCCAGGCGTTTGCCCGCTTCACGAACGGCAGCGAGGTAAGAGAGAGCGACGCTAGTCTTTCCACTGCCAGGTGCGGCATTGGCATCCTCCCTGTCAAGTCAGCCTGCTAATGCCGCTGCTACTGCTTCCGCCGAGGGACCTCTATCGGAATCGCTAGTTTTCGACCGAAGAGCTGGCAGACATCCGCACGAACCTCGTGTGCACGGACGCCGGCGCGCTGCTCAAGGAGGGCTTCCTGCAGCTCTACCACCTTCAGACGGCTGTCGGCGACGACGACGAGACGTGGAGGGACCTGAGGAAGCACGGCTATGACGACTGCCTGCAGCTGCGACCAGACAACACTGCCGACAGGCACGTGTAGAATGCTCTGCGTTTCCCCCCTGCTCGCCTCCTGCCAAGTGGTGGTATCCGACGCGACATGTTCAACGGTTAAGAATGACACTGCACACTGCCACAGGAACCAGCGCCAACTACGGCCGTCGATTTGTAGTTTGATCTTTCAGGAACACGCTGCCGGATACGCCAGCCATAGCCGCGGCGCACAACGCACGCAGTAGGCGACCAAGCAGCTTGCCTTACTTGCAATGGCGGATCCAGCGGCTAAACTTGGCTTGACGGAGCTGTATTTGGGCTCCGCGTGAGGGCCGTTGACTATGGCAACTCTAGTTTTAAAAGACTAGTTAGCGAGCGTCCGCGCAGCCGAAGGCTCGTGTCCATACACTTGACCATATGAACTGGCTTATCGCGCCAGCTATGCGGAGGTTCTCAATGAGGTCATCCTGCCGGTAGTCAACTGACTCCAGCGCACTTGCGCCCAGGCCCGAAGCTCTGCCGGCGACCTTTCACCCGTCGGCGGCCACTTGGGCATGCCATCGCCCAGCCTCTCCACTTCCGCTATGCCTCCTTGCTGCTTCACGACCCTCAGCCTCTGGCCTGGAGATGTGTGCAATGCCGTCTGGAGGCAGCGGCCAGGACCCGGGGGCTAGGGTGGGCACCAGCACCTAGCGACAGACATGTGGTCATATTAGTGACGAAGAGAGAAATACACTGGAAGCGAGACGGCGGCAGCAGGCGGCTAGCACATGGTGCCGGAGCTGACCGCGCGGACGGCGCCAGCGAGGTCGCGGGCCTTGATGCGCAGCTCGTCAAAGTAGATCTGCGAGTCCTGCGCCGAGCGGCGCGAGCGCAGGTGGTCGGCGCGGCGGTGCTCCTCGGCCTCGACCATGCGCTGGAACGTGTGCTGCAGATGCCAGACGAAGGGGCGCACGGCGCGGGTTGTCTCGGTGGCCAGGCGCTCGGCGTGGTGGTGGACAAAGCCCTCGTCGTCGAGCATAAGGGCCACGCGCAGAGACAGCTTGCGGCGCACGGTGGCATCCATGTCGGAGACGACGTAGAACACGGTGCCGACGCCAACCAGCGCGGCGGCCGCAACCAGCAGGCGCCGCCCGGTGGTCGCGCCGACGGTGGACGACAGGCGCAGCAAGCCGAGCACGTTCGACGCCATGGAGCGGGTGGCCAGCAGGCTGAGCGAGGCCGACGCCGAGATGGACGTCAGCGCGGCCCAGTTGTGCGCAAAGTCCAGGTCGACAAAGTCCGCCAGGTCGAGCTGCACGGTGTCCAGCGCGTTGGAAATGCTGCCGACGGTCGCAAGCTGGCTGGCAGAGACGCTGCTGGCGTTCTCGGCAGCGGCGGCGCCGGCGACGTCGCTCTCGGCGGCATCGGCGGGCGAGGGGCTGTGCGGATCGGCGACGTCGAGGCGGCGGCGCAGGCGCTCGAGGTCGTCGAGCTGGGTGCGCGCGTGGTGGATGGTGAACGAGGCAAAGCGGTCGCACTCGGCAACCTCGTGCTCGAGGTGGCGGACAATGGCCAGCAGGACGTTCTCGGCGTACGTCCACAGCGAGAGCAGGCCCGGGTACGGAACCTTCTCGGCCGCGTCCTGCAGGTGCAGGGCGGTGTTGGTCAGGTGCGTGGCGGTGTGGCGGCGGACCTCGAGGCAGCTGGTGTCGAGGACCGCGTCGGCGCAGCGCACCGACTCGGAGCGCTCGTGCAGCAGCGCCTCGTAGCGCGGCATGCCCTCGCGCAGGACGGCGTTGATCTCCTGGATGCGGCGCGTGGCGGCCGCCACATTCTCGGCGGCCAGGAACTGGATGTCGGCCAGGACGTTCGCAGCGTAGCGCTGCGCGGGCGCCAGCTTGGACTTGAAGCGCTGCTCCAGCGTGAACTTGCGCAGGCTCTTCTCCATGCGCGCAAACGCATCGGACGCGCCGGCCAGCTGCTCGTGCGCGCTGACAAAGTGAACCAGGTCGTCGCGCTCCTCGTACGTGAGCGGCGACAGCTCGCGGATCTGGTCGAGGATCATGCGCTCGCACCGGTCCTTGCGGCGGATGGCGTCAAAGCGGTTGACGACGATAAAGATGTGCGCCTTCTCGTTGCCCGCCGTGAGCAAAAAGTCCTGGCCCGAGAGCGTAAAGTGGTTCTCGGCGTTCACAACAAACACGACCACGTCAATCTCCTCCTGGCGCGCAAACAGCTGCGTCGTCTTGAGCGAGTCCCGGTTCAGGCCGGGCGAGTCGATCAGCGCCACGTCCACAACGCCGTTGTGCAGCAGGCTCGGCTGGCTGCCGCGGCGGTCCCTCGTGTAGATCTTGAGCTGCTGGTACTGCTCTTCGTTCTCGGCGACAATGTCCTCCAGGTCGGCCGCGTGCACCACGACGAACGTGGCCGGGTCGCGCCGGTCGTACGCGTCGATGCGCGGCACGGCGTGGATCTCCTCGGCGCCTTCGTTGAGCGACGCATCCAGCACCTCGCAGAACAGCATCGTGCACGGCTGCTGGTCGAACGGCAGGATCTCGTTGCGGACCAGCGCGTTGATCAGCGTGCTCTTGCCGGCGTTGAGGTCGCCCGTTACCAGGATCTTGGAAGCCTTGTCGGCCACGCGCGCAATCAGCTTGTCGACATGCCCCTCGCACTGCGCCAGCCGCTCGTCGAACAGCCGCGCGATGCTCGACTCCTCGAGCGAGCCCATGACGTCCGAGTCCGGGCGGTTTGACAGCCGCAGGTCGAGCCGGAGCACGCTCAGGTCGCCGGGCTCCAGCAGCCGGCCCTCGCCGACGTTGCTGCTCAGGCTGCTGGCCAGTCTGCTGTCGTCAAGGGCGGAGGTCAGCGCGTGGCGCACCGCCGGCGGCATTTGCGTATCGGCCGGCGGCGTGGCCAGGCTGTGTGCCGAGCCTGTGCGGCGCAGCGGCGCGCCCTGGGCCAGCGGGTAGTGCACGGGCCATTTTGTGCGATTGCAGTCGCCGATCTCGCGGAGCAGCGCCTTTGTGCCCCGCAGGTGCGAGTGCAGGCGCCGGCATTTGTCGGCGAACACGCGCTGCTGCACGTCGTGGTCGGGATTCAGTGACATTGGCGAGTGCGTGTCCAATCAGAAGAAGGACGATCGTACGCGGGCCAGAAGCAAAATAAGGTGGGTCTTTAAGCGGCTGCCGCCAGGGCTTTGTGGATGAGAGGCGCACAAGGCACATGCGCTGCCCCGCTGCTGGGGCTGGCCGTGCTGGCTGGCTGGCTGGCACAATTTTTGCGTGACCCAAGCAGCGGCAGTCATTGGCCGGCTGCTGATCCGCGCAGATTGCCGCCTGCGCCCGGACGGTCGTTGCGCAAAACGCACAACAGAGGACCAGTCGGCGCGCGGCGAGGCGTGTCTGCGCAACTCACCTGTGCTCGCGGAATGGACGTCACGCGCGACAACTTTGCCGAGGCGCTGGCGCAATTCAAGGCTGCCATCGGCGGCTGCGACTTTGTGGCGCTGGACATGGAGATGACGGGGCTGTTTGAGAGCCGCGAGCAGCAGCCCAACTCGCGCGTGGACTCGCGGGACGAGCGGTACGCCAAGCTGCGGCGGAGCGTCGAGGCGTACATGGTGGTGCAGGTCGGGATCTGCCTGTTTACGTGGGTGCAGGACGGCGACGCGGGGTTCTACGAGGCGCGGCCGTTTGCGTTCAACGTGTTCCCGGGCTCCAGCGCCGGCGGCGCGGCGATGGACGTGCACTTTGGGTGCAAGAGTTCGGCGCTTGAGTTCCTCGCGCGGAGCTCGTTCGACTTTAACAAGTGGGTGTACCAGGGCGTGCGGTACCTGCGGGCCGACGACGCCGCGCGCATCCGCCGCGAGCGCGCCGGCGTCCTGGCGGACCGCGGCCAGCCCCCTGTCAGCGCGGCCGGCAAGGACGGCGAGTTTGTGCGGGGCTTTGAGCTGGCCCTGGCGGCGTTTGTCGCGTCGGCCGAGGCGAGCATGCGGTACGACACGGCCAACTCGTACCAGCGCAAGCTGATCTACGGCATTGTCTCTGGGCACGACACGCTGGGCGCGCGGGGCCGCGTGGGGCACATCGAGGTCTTCAAGGGCAGCCGGAAGGCGCTGGACAGCCACCGCGCGCACAAGATCAAGGCGCTGGACCGCAGCCTCGAGGAGGCGCGCGGGTTCTGCGCCGTGATCGACCTGCTGTCGGCGGCGCGCAAGCCCGTCGTGGGCCACAACATGCCGCTCGACGTCCTCCACGCCTACGACAAGTTCCTGCGCCCGCTGCCCGCAACGCGCGCCGAGTTTGAGCGCGGGCTGCAGACCTTCCTGCCCGTCCTTGTCGACACGAAGCACATCATCGAGTCCACGCCCGCCATCAAGACCCGCTACGGCACGTCCAATCTCGACGAGATTGCGCCGATGCTCGCGGCGGCCGCGCCGGACCACCCGCAGATCCGCTTCCACCCGCGCTTCACGCGCAACGTCTCGCACACCATGCACGAGGCCGGGTACGACGCGTATATGACCGGCGCGTCGCTCATCCGCCTGCTCAGCCTCGACGGCGCGCTCAGCCTGTCGGCCAACCACGCCGGCGAACTAGTCCTGTATCGATACATCAACAAGCTTTACCTGGCCTCGACCGAAGGCACGTTCTGGAAGGTCGGCTAGTGCACCATCATGCCAAACGACACACACGGTGGGGAGGTTCTTGGCTGCGCGCTCCGCACGGCTGGGACCGGCGACGGCGACGGCGCATGCAGGCCTGGGGGGCGCCTAGCATGCCCTGGCGCGCGGCGATTGGCCCGCCCCCTTTCTTCTTCTGTGCGGCTCCCCCTGCGTACTCCTCTGCTCGCTACATCACACACACGGTCCTTGTGCAAATGCTCGCGTCGCTGGCTAGATCGGCCTGTGTGCTGCTGGCCGCTGCGGCCGCCGCCGCCCGCGCGGACCGCATCGTGGCCGATGTGCATCAGCTGCGGGCATTTGCGCTCGAGGTCCCCTTCATCGACGAGGGCTTCCACATGCGCAACTACGACTACGGCGGCGACGCAATCGTCAACACGCTGAGCCACATCCGGCTGACGGCGGACCAGCAGTCGCGCGTGGGGTGGGTGTGGAGCACGCAGCCGCTGCCCGAGGACTACTGGAAGGTCGACTTTGAGTTCAAGGTCGGCGGCAAGGGCGGGTATCTGTATGGCGACGGGATGGGCATGTTTGTGACAAAGGAGCGCGCGCAGGCGGGCCCGGTGTTTGGCAACCGCGACTACTTCCACGGCCTGGGCGTGCTGTTCGACTCGTACCCGAACAGCAAGCACGACTTTTCGACGCCTTTTGTCATGGGCATGGTGGGCGACGGCCGCACGCCGTACGATGGCGCGCACGATGGCGACGCGAACCGCCGCGGCATGTGCGAGGCGTACTTCCGCAACCTGAAGGAGTCGTCGCGGTGCTCGGTGACCTACCTCAAGGGCGAGTTTGTCAACGTCCAGCTGCAGCTGCAGCCCAACGACAAGTGGATCAACTGCTTCACCGTCACCAACGTCACCCTGCCGACCGGCGCCTATCTGGGCTTCTCTGCGCTGACCGGCGAGGTCAGCGACAGCCACGACATTGTCTCTGTCCGCGCCGAGACTATGCGTCCCGAGGTGCTCAAGAACTTCAACTTTTTGTCCAGCATGCCCATCGGCGCGCCGGCCGCCGCCGCCGCTGCTGCCGGGTCGTCGTTCATCGCCGTTATCTTCAAGCTACTGGTCGTCGTCGGCGTCTGCGGCGGGCTGTTTGTGGCCTACAAGCGCTTCGCGGCCGAGAGCGCCCGGCGCTTCTGAGTCGGCCAGCCAGCCCTGGCTGCCTTCATGCGCATCCCCCGTCCCCGCCGCAGTTGCGGCTTCGACGACTCCCTTCTTCTGCGCTGTCTCTTGCTTTTGCTCTACCTTTGTCTTGCGCGCTAGCTTTCACCAGAGAAGAAGATGGTCCAGGCACTCGGCTATATTTCCGTCCAGCCCGACTGGCCGACCGACGTCGGCAATGCGCTCGGCGGAATGGAGGACGCGCACGCGTTCTGGGTGTCTGCGTACCGCCACGAGCGCCCGTCCATCCACGCCAACATCCGGCCCGTAGCGGCGCCCAGCCAGGGCGGCGCCGCGCTGGTGCGGCTGGACGTGGAGGGCGGCGACGTTGGCGCCGAGTACGTGGGGCGCCGGCAGCTGCGCCTGTGGAGCACGGCGCTGGGCATCCCGCGGGCGCTGTACACTGCGCCGCAGCGCACGGTGGCATGCTCGCGGATCGCACGCGGAACCGGGGTGCGCGGGTTCGACGTGAGCCGCTACGGCGGGCTGATCGTGGCGTGCGGCGACGATGGCGCGATGGACGTGTACGAGGCCGGGTCCGGCGAGCACCGCGTGCGACTGGAGGGCCACCTGGGCGACGTTGTGTGCTGCCAGTTCTTCCCCTCGGGCCAGGTCGTGCTGAGCGGGGCCACCGACATGCGGCTGAAGATCTGGTCTGCGGCCGACGGCACCAACCCTGTCACCCTCACCGGCCACACCGCGCCCATCACCGACACCGCTGTTGTCGGCATCGGCAAGACCGTCCTGTCTGCTGCGCGCGACGGCACGGTGCGCCTCTGGAACTGCGGCGCCGCCAGCCTCGTCCACGCTTTCGAGCTCTCGGCCGGGCCCGTCAATGCCATCCACCTGCCCGACCGCGGCAGCGATGACGGGGGCGATGACGGGGGCGGCGTCGTTGCTGCCGCCTGCGAGGACGGCCGCGTGCTGCTACTCGACCTGGACCGCAGAGACACCGTTGCCACATTTGGCGCTCGCGGCGAAACGCCCAAGCGCGCCGTCGCCTACGACCCCGCCAATGCCCGCCTGGCGGCGGGCCTGGCCGACGGCTCCGTCGTCGTGTGGGCCAGCGACAGCTCCGACGCCCCGCCCATCCACGCGTTCCGGCGCGGCTCCTCGCCCGTGTCCGCCCTCCGCTTTGTGCCGCGGGCCGCCGGTGCGCCGCTGATCTGCGTCGGCACCGAGGACGGCCAGCTGTTTCTGGCCGCCGTGGCTCCGTCCGGCGTGGACGTTGTCGAGGAGCTGGTTGCCTTTGACATCAACCCGATCAGCCAGATCAGGGTCACGCCAGCCTCAGCGACTCTACACGGCGACGCCGCCCGCCAGAGCGTCTGGGCCGCGGGCCAGGACGGCCGTGTGTGCCGGTTCTAGGGCGTGTGTAGTTTACAATTCAGGGACAGCAGGCCTAGTCAA
>JANBOI010000046.1:0-26402 GCA_027595825.1 Coemansia biformis
CGCTCTCTGCGCAGCGGCTGTGTCTCTGGCTGCCAGCAGGGGCTGGGCAGACACTGGCGTGGCAGAGCGGGCGCCGTTTGGCGGTGGTGGCTGTGGGGCGGGGAGAGCAGCACCTTGGGCTGGCCATAGCGCGCTGAATGCCGCAGAGTAAGCGGCAGTGGCGGCGGCGGCGGCGACAACGACGACGACAAAGTTTGCTGTAGAGGCGGGTTGTTGCCATCGATATCGCCCCGCATTGCGTGGATGCTGGCAGCAAATCGAGATACCTTCCAGAATGATGACATGCCATCGAGGATCGTTTCCAGCGGCTTGGCGCCCTCCCGGGCCTGGTCGACTGTGCACGGCGGCGGCGGCAGCGCCCTGCTGTCGTCAAGCCTGGGGGGCATCCCAGGGTCGGTGCTGTGTCCGTGTGCTTTTGCGGCTTCCTCGCCGCAACCCTGCAGTGCCTCTTCCCAGCGGGGGATTATGTGCTGGTTGGACAGGTGTATGCACGCCCCAATGTAGGCTGCCGCGCAGGTGAATGTGCCGAGTTGCATAAAGAGCGCCGCGCCGTCGACTACTGGCCCGGGCCCTGGGCCTGCATCCGAGAGCCCTTCCATGCTTGGCACGCCGGACGACCTTGATGACGGGGACCTGGGGTGGATCCGGGCGATCGGTGGCGAGAATAGCTGGTAGTGCAGCTGACCTGGCATCTCGAGAGGCCCCTGGCCCGGGAGATCCGCAGACAACCGCTGGTGGGGCGGGGCGCGCATCCCGGCCACAGATGGCGCTCGTTCAAGCCGCGACAGGCCCCCGGAGCCATCGTGGCTGCCATCGGCACCCTGGTGCGTAGGAACATCGCCGCGGTATGGCGGGAGCACCTGCGGTCGGAATGTCGGATCGTGGTACGGCGCGATATGGTTCCCTGAAGTGGCCCGTCGCGCCCCGGCTGCGCGCCGCGCCACAGCCGACATCGCCGCCGCAGCCTCCGTGCACCGCCGCCATGCTGCGTGTACCATGTGCGCCAGCTCGTCGCGGATAATCTCAGGGCCATCCCCGTTCTCGTCCAGCGGGCCTGCGGAGGCGCCCAGGCCGCCCGACAGCGGGTCGCCGTACGAGCCGCCTGCCTCGGGTGCGCCGCCGTTCAAGCCACACGCGCGGTGGGGGCCCCGCCCGGACTGCGGCGCGTAGCCGGGCACGCTGCCGCTGCTATCGCCCATGGATCCGATCGCCTGCAGCCCGGACTTGGCGCCCAGGCCGACGCCCATGTCCATGAGCGAGCGCCACATCATGCTCGCCAGCGCGCTGGGGACGCGTCCGGCCCCGGCGCACCGGCCCTGCCTCGCTGCATGGTCGGCGGGCGGTGGTGGCTCGTCGTCGACCGCACCCGGCAAGAGCAGTCCCTGTGTCGCGATAACCAGGCTCTGCAGCTGGATGACGCTGCCAAAGTACACAATCTGCTGATGGACGTGTGTGATGCGGTCCTGCAGCGGCAGCTGCTCATAGCAGTGCGGCCGCTGTGCCAGCCGCGCAATGGGCATCGACGAGTACCACTCGGTGAGCCTGGACTCGAGGGCGGCGATGCGCTCCTTGAGTACGCGCATGCGCGACCGCCAGTCGGGGGGCCACACGGAGCCCGCGGCGGGGCAGCTCCACCCGCCGCGGCCAGCTCCAGCAAAGCGACCATGCGCCCCGTGCGCCCCTAGCCACGCTGAAGCGGGTGTCTGCTGGATCATTGGGCCGTAGTGAGAGCTGCTGCTGGCACTGGCGGCAGGCGGCGGTGCGTAGTACCAGCCACGGGCGGGCCTTCCGAGGCCGCTACCAAGCCCACCCGCACCGCCTGGACCAGCGCCCATCTGCTCAGCGCGGAGCTGGGTCAGAATATCGGTGCCCTCCTGGATCGGTGCTGTGGTGAGCGCGCGGACGTCGTCCTCAAGGTCCAGGACACTGTCGATCAGCCCCGCAAGCGCGGCGGCGTAGCGGTAGATGTCGGGGTCGGCGCTCGGGGTCGCCGCAATCTCGTTCGTCGCCTGCTCCGCAAGCGACGTGTGCATGACTGCCTCGCCGAACGTTCGGAGCATGAGCCCAGCGGGCTGGCTGCTGCGTGCTGCACACACGCCTGCCGTCGGCTGAGCGTGCATCGCATCCCACTCCAGGTCGCTGCACGGCAGGCGCACGCGAAAGCTCGACACGTGGATCATGCGCGGGCAACCGGTGCTCACACAGTATGCCCGATCCAGGATAAACATCGACCACCACAGTCGCCGCAGCGTTTCCAGCTCAATACAGTCCCTGCGGAGATCGGCGGCGGTGCTGCTGGGCGCACCTGGAGGCGGCGCTGTTCCCCACGCTGCCGCCGCCCGAGTGTTCTGGTGGTGGCGCTGGGCTGCGGTCGGGCTGGCCATGCTGCTGGTGCCCTGAAGCGTCGATAGGTCATCCAGCCGATGCACGCCCATGCGCTGGGCAAAGCGGACGGCCGCGGCGTGCGCCTCGGCTGCAAGCTCGGGCTCCGAGTTTCCAGCGTAGTGGATGCTCAGCAACATGAGCGACTGCAGCTGCTCGATTGCCTCGCGCTGGGATATGCCGCTGCCCGGCTCGTCGGGCTCGCGCGACCTGTCGTGCGCAACGGAATTGCGGCCATGCTCGCATCGGGCCCACGCAAGGGGCATCGGGCGGCCGAGGCGGCGGGTCAGCAGCGCATGGGCCTTTTCGGCGTAGCCGGCGCCGGCAGCCGTGCAGCCCGGCCTGTGACCCAGGATCGCGGGGTGCTGCGCATGGGCGTACTTGCCGCCGTGGTGTGCTTCGAACCGTGCCGACACGGCGTGTATCGCGAGCCACAGGGGGAGCGTCAGCGAGCGGTCGCGGATGCTCTGCACCAGCGTTTGGCGGTGGATTATCGGAAGGCTGGGCGTAACATGCTCAAACAGATCCAACACCGCCTGATCCACAGCCAGCAGCGGCGTCGGGGCCATCGCGGGGTCCAGCAAGCCGCCTGCAATCGCATGGTGGTGGCCTGGCAGCCCGCCCTGTCCGATGGCCACGGCTATCGGCGGAAGCACTGGCGGCCGGCCGCGCTCGCCGGGGGCGCCACAGGCTGGTGTTGACACGTCGTTTGCGCTGCCAGGCGATCTCGCCCTCCGTGCGTATCCGCCGGACACCTCTGGCGCGCCAGGCAGCCACGCGCGCATCATGCCCGCTGCGCCATGCGCAGCCGCCACTGGCTCCCCCAGAGGCGGGTCCTGGGACCCTGTGGTCGGAAGCATGGCGCTGGCGTGGACATCGGCCAGCCCCCGCAGCTCGGGCGGCAGCGGCTGGCCGGGCAGCGCAAAGTCGGCAAACGTGTACATCCGCGGCGGCCGGCCTCTTTTGCGGACTTCGGGATATATGCACTGGATGCCCCGCCGCTGGCAGTTGGAGCAGCTGGGGTGGCCGCTGTCGCATCGGATCTTCTTTCGCCGGCACAGCAGGCACGCCTGGTTCAGCCGGCGCCTCTGCGCGCCGCCGCCATCATCATCATCATCCTTGTCGTTGCCGGCGTCATGGTCGCCCGCAGTGTCTGGCGGGGTCAGCGTGCCGTCTGCGGCGCCTACCAAGCCGGCGCCTGTGCTTGTCGAGCTCGCCGCTGCGGTGGTCCCCGACGAGGGCGCGCGGGTTGTTTTGCCTGCTTCTGCGCCGGATTCGTCGCTGTCGGCCGCACATGGCCGCACCGCCGCCTGCGTGCCGTCTGCCGGTAGCGCGGCGCTGGCGGGCGCTGTGCAGGGCCCTCCGTTGTCGCCATGCACGTCACGCCAGGCCACGGCCGCAGGTGGCCGCTGGGCGTGTGAGTCGGCGACCGTCGTCAGGGCTGTCTCTGCGGCCGCGGGTGCGCAGGGCCCGGGCGATCCATGGCTGCCCGGGGCCCGCTTGGTGCACCTGGTTTGATCAGCATTGGTCATGGCGCCTAGCCGCAGCCGGTGGCTCGGTCTGCCGCTCCAGGCGCCTGGATACGGCAGCGACCACGCATGCTGCGCACCATGCGGGGAGGCGCTGGTCGGAGGCGACCGTCCCGCCGGAATGGTGTGGCTCGATTGCGACATGTGCAAGTGGGGGAATGTCGCGGGCGCGAGCGCGGGCCGGGACGCGCTGCTACGGTCGCTGCAGAGCAGGGTCGCGACTCTGGCGGGCCGGGAATTAGCGCAAGTGCAGGGCGCGGAGAGGAGACAGCGAGGCCCGGCCATTAAATGGCGCTTGCAGAAAGGGCCGGTCAGGAGGTGCGGAACAAATCTCGTCGCCAGTTGCACTGCGCGGGCCGGGCCGGCCAGGGCGTACCTGGGCGCCGCGCCGGCCACTCAGGGGCGGGGGCGAACAACCGGCGGTGCCTCCGCAGGATTGGAGGTGCAGCGGATGCACACTCAAAAGGTGGTCGTGTCGCTGCCGGTCTGCAGCCGCCGCTGCTGTGCTGTGCCGAGCCGCCGCGCCCCGCTGCGGACCGACCGGGGGGCCGTGCGTGCACCGGTCATTGAAGCTGCTCGCCGGAGACAGTGTGTGCGCCGGCCACTGATGCTGCTCGCCATGGCGAGCGCTGGCACGCCAGCAGGTCCCCCCCCCCGCGATGCGGAGCCCGCGCGGGCAATTGCCGAGGGCGCCCCGCACACGGGGGGCGGCGCAGCGCCATTGTGCTGGGCGGCGCGCGTCCTGCATGCGGGGGGACCTGCTGGTGGCCCAGTGTGATCTGATCGTGCGTGGACTGCTCGCGATCCATGCTTTCTTGGCGTCGCTCGCATTCGGCGGGCCGTCTCATCTGAGCACGCCGCCATTCTCCTAGCCTTCACTGCTGCCAATCCACCGGCCGATTCTTGTGTGCTCTCCGCTAACGCCCGACGCGCTGCAATTCCAATGATGAGCCGTCCCGAGCAGCTCATTGACGAGGATGACGGATTTGGCCTCGATTCGCCCTTCAAGTCAGGCAGCGCCCCCGCGAAGCGGCCAGACCTGAGCGGGTCGCTTGGAGGGCGTCTCGATGATGGGCGTAGCGCGCCACCGGCGGCGGCGGCGGGGGCGGGCCCACAGAGGACATACACCTCCGGCGCGCTGCCTGGCGGCCACCATTCAAACACGCTGGACGAGCCGATTCTGACAACAATTGGGCGCGACTTTGGCAAGGTCGGGCGCAAGACCATCCAGGTCCTGTATCCAAAGGGCCGGGACAATGCGCTGCAGGAGTGGGACCTGTGGGGCCCGCTGTTCTTCTGCCTTTCGCTGGCCGTCATCATGAGCTTCATGGCGCCCGACCAGCAGGCGTCGGCCGTGTTCACCGGCGTGTTTGCGCTGGTGTGCATCGGGTCGTGCGTGGTGACGCTGAACTGCAAGCTGCTCGGGGGCCATGTGTCCTTCTTCCAGAGCGTGTGCACGCTGGGCTACTGCATCTCGCCCATGGCCATTGCGTCGCTGGTCTCCCTGCTGGCCCATCGGATCGTCGTCACGCTGCCCGTGGTGACTGTGGCCGTCGGCTGGAGCATATCCGCCGCCGTCGGTTTCCTTGCCGGCGCGCAGCTGGCCAACCGCCGCCTGCTCGCCGTCTACCCAATATGCCTTTTCTACATATGCATTGGCTGGATCATCATAATCTCATAGGCCTTGCTGGGGCGTGTGCCTGCCTGGCGGGCACGGCTGGCAGCAATAAACCCACATCATGTACCCATGTCGTGCCGCAAAAAGTCGTATATCTATTGGGCCATGCAGCAGCGATTGCGCTGCTACAGACCAGCGTGCTTCTTGCCCAAACGAGATGGGGCGTCTAGGCGTCACGGCGGCTTGCGGGGAGCAGATCGGGCCGCTGCGTCCTGAGGAAGCCGTCCAGGCGGCCCTCGTTCAGCGCAATCAGCTCGAGGACCACCGGCGCGCCCGTCTCGGAGACCAGCGTCGTTCTGTTTATCGCAGAGACCTCCTTTGGGTGGCAGTCCATCCGCAGCTGCGCCAGGCACCCGTACATCGTGCTCACCGTCTCCTCGCAGAGGGGAATGTCCAGCGTAAAGTGGTCCATGGACCTCGCGATCCACGGCTGTGGATCCGCCTCCTTGCTATCCTCAGTCGCCTCCTTGCCGTCCTCAGGCGCCTCCTCGCTCTTCCTTTTCGACGACCCAAGCAGCGACGCCAGGCCGGCCAGCACCGGGTGCATGGAGTTGTCCATAATGTCCTGCGTCTTCTTGTCCCAGGCGGCCCTCGCTTCGGGGCCTTCGAATCGCCCAATGAGCATGTCCATCGGGTCCTTCACACAGATCCCTCGTATCAGCGCCTCAATCAGGTGCTGGTAGTGTGCGACCGAGAGCTCCAGGCCGGCCTCCTGGAGCTTCTCCAGGGAATCGGCAAGGAAGTGGATGTGCAGCAGTGGCATGCCCATGTAGACGTGGTCGTCGGGAATCTTGTGCGCAACAAACGTCTTTTGCGGCTTCATGTCCTCGTCCCAATGCACGCGCTCGTTCCACGCGCACGTGTCGATCAGCAGTGTCGCTGTCAGTCCGTCCGGGCGCACGCCGCGGAACCTCATCAGCTCCCACACCTGCAGCGCAATCTCTGGCTCCGCAACGCGGCCGTATGCCTCGATCAGCGCATTGTAGTAGTCGGTGGTCAGCGGAAGTGCCGGTTGGTTGCGCTGGGCGCGGCGGTCGGCGGGCACAGGAGCAACAATGTTGTAGTCGACGTTCGCCAGGGCGTTGACTAGCCGCAGCCCCTCAAAGCTGCGCAGGTTGCTCATGGCGATGGCCAGGGTGGTGTACGTTTCTGGCGTCGCATGCAGCTTGTAGCGCCGCATCTCCTCCAGCACGTGCAGCGCCTCTCCCGGCTGCATCTCCTCGCAGTACGCCTGGATCAGATGGTTGTACGTAGCATGTCCAGGCAACGTTGCAAAGTTGCCGCGCGCCTGGTCCGCGGCGACCAGCGCACGGATGCGCTTGCCGACAGAGATCGCCTCTGCGTAGTCGCCGGCGTGCATGTACACATCGAGGACTGCGCCCAGCAGCTCCGCGGTGAGCTCGCCCTCGCCCGACTGCTGAAAGTCGGCAAAGAGCTGTAGCGCCTCGCCGTGCCTGCCGGTGGCGCCCAGTCCTCGGACCAGGTCCGTCAGGCACCGGCTGGTCACCAGCTCCGGCCGCGCGGCGCTCCAGACGCCCGCTAGCTCCTGTGCCCGTGCTATTTGGTTGTCGGCAATAAGAGCGGCAACGATCTCCCTCGCCGCCTCGTCAGAGACGCCGTCGACAGCTGCCGCGGCCGTGGCGCCCGCGGTGCCTTGGAGAGCCAGGCCGGACAACGCTAGGGCCCGCTCGATGCGCACGGCCATGGCGCCCGCAGGAAGGTCGTAGCGAGGGTCGACAAGGGCGCGGACAAGTGGCTCGCGCACTGCAGGCTCTGCTGCCGACACACCACTCGCGAGCATGCTCTCGTGGATAGCGTCAATTGCCCCGGCCAGGGCCGCCTCGTCCAGGTCCTGGAGCGCGCCGAGATACTGCGAATACATGGACTGCGTGGGTGCCCAGCCGTCGCCAGCCATGTCGCCCAAGATGCGGGCTGCTAGCCACAGATTGCCAGCGGCACAGGCCGACTCGAGGATTCCAGACCACATGGGCCACGCCATACGGTGCGCAAGCTGCAGCTCCCGAGGAGAGCTACTTGTCGGGCTGCTGAGGATAGCACTGGATCCCGTTTCCTGCGCGGTCTCCTCCTGCACAACGACCCTCAGAGTTTCATACACGATGGCCGCCTGTTCAGCGCTGCCTGCGGCCAGGTGTATCTTCAGCAGGCTAACAAGCATCTGCTCCGTCGGGACGACAGACCCCAGCAGCGCAGATTGAGAGCTCGCATCTGGGGACGGCACCTCTGCAAATCCAGACGACACATGCGCCCGATATATGCGCTCAGCTGCCGCGGCCCGCCAGGATCGCGCTCTCGCTGCCACCTCCGGCGGCTCTTCGCCTGCGCTGTAGTCGACAAGGCTCTCCAGCTGCGAGTAGGCCAGATCTTGCTGCTGGTCGCTAGATGCTGCGCCATCCAGCCCCCGCGGGTCGCTCCCGACCTCGACGAGCCGCAAAACAGCCTCCACTATCGAGTCTCTATCGACGCCATTCGGGTCGTCGAGTGCCCGCAGCTCCGCATTTTGTGCAACGGCAGGCAGCCTCGCATCGAGCAGGGCAGCGAGGTCGGCATGGCCCGACACCAGTATATCGCGCGCCGCGGCGGTGTCGTGCATAGCCACTGCCACCTCCAGCGCCGGCCGGAGCACCCAGGCAGTTGCCGGTATGCGATCGGCTATTGCCGCGTGGACAAGCGCCTGCGCCAGCCGGGATAGCGACGCCTCTTCGATCTCTTGCGCCAGATCGGCCGCCACCAGCCCGTCTAGCGAGGCCGTGTTTCCGCTAGGCATAACACCAGCCGTTGCTTCCAGCAGCATGGTGGCTATCTCCTCGTAGTCTTCCGTGTGCTGCAGGCCAAGCCCCAGCTTGAACGCGTCAATTCCAGCGCGATCCTCCAGTGCGGGCATTCCACTATCGGTCGCCGGGCTCCCGGCGCCCTGTTCGCGTATGGTGAGGGCAAACACGTGCCGCAAAAGCGCCGCGACCCGATACGCGGCGACCTGCCGGTTCTGGGCGGTGCCCTCGACGGCGTCGTCGTCTGGCTCGTGCGAATTTCGGGCGTGCGGCTCGGCGCTCCGGACTAGCAGCATCAGCAGGTCCACCAGGCTGCCCCTGGGCGTCGCCCGGGCCGCCGGATCGGCCTGCCGCAGGTGCACCGACCAGATCTCCCAGGCCTTCTCCACGTTCTTCGCCTTGACGGGCACATACAGGGGCATGCCGCCGCCGCGGTCGTAGCCGCCGCGCCTCCGGTTTGCGCCTAGCCTCTCTGCAAGCGGCGTGCTCGTGTCTGCATCCGGCGCGGCAGGCTCCGAGGAGGCCCCCCGAAACAGCCCCCACAGGGATCGCGAAAACAGCTTTGGCAACGCGCCGGATGCGTGCACCGTGCGCCGGGAACCATCTTTGGAACATGTCCGCGCCGTAGCGTGCGCGCAGGCCAGCCGGAAGGCAGGACGCCCAAGGAGCCTGCTGGCCATGTTCACGCGGCGCTGATTCACAAATGCAAGAAGCACGACCGCAGCCGGTCGGGGCGGCGCTGGAGGAGGATAAGTCAATTCGGCAGAAATCAAAGCGAAGGCAAGGTGCGCATTCTGCGCAAGTGCGACGCAGGCCTTGTGGTGCGGCCAAGCGCCGTTGGATCATGGTCTGCGGCTCGGCTCGGCTCGCCGCGCGGAAACACATGGCTGGGCTGCGCGAGACCGATGTCTGTGCGGTCCAGCTGCCCGCCCACTAGCTAGCGGGGACCGAACACTCTCGGCGCCGCTCGCCGCCGCCGACAGAGAAGCGGGCGACCTGCTTGAAGAATCCGTCCAGCGTGCAAGCTGCCGGGCCGAGTCCGACGTGGTGGGCGCCGGGGTCGCGGCACGCCGGGAGCAGCAGAGCGCGATCGTTGTACCACACACGCACGTAATAGTCCCGCAGTGCGCGAGGGTTTGTCTGGGCAGACGGGCCGACGCCAGGGGACCGGCGATACAGGCTGTCTGGGACATTGGCCGGGCGGACGCGGTTATCTGGCGGGACCAGCGCCGGGGTGGTGTTGGCGCTGGCCTGGCCGTGCTCCCAGGCGGGTCGAGTCGCTGGGCTGGGCGTCGTGGCGTCTCTGAGAAGCTCGATCCGCAGGCTGGACGAGAACGGCGGCCACGCATAGCCGGCCGGCGCACCGCGAGAGCGCTGGGCCGGGTCATGGCAGAGCGCCGCCAGCAGGCCTGCCACCGTGGCGTCGTGGCCAGAGTAGATCCCAAGCTGCGGGCCGGGCGTCTGGCCCTTGCTGCGGTCGGCCTCTACTGCGCGGACTATGTTCCCTGTGAGCTCGTGTACCATCGGCCCGAGCTGCATCCTGGTCACCGCAGCGGACATCCATCCCGAGTGCAGGTACTCGGCTGCGGCCATCCGTGCAAGCCGCCCAAGGAAGACGTCGTCAATGCCGTCTGGGAGTGGCAGCCCGTGGGTGCGCATAGGCACCAGGGTATCCATGAGCGTGATGGCCGAGCGTTTGCTGCCAGCCTTGGCCTCAGCGTCGAGGAAGCCTCGAAAGCCTGGGATGTTGCGCAGGTCC
Organism: Coemansia biformis; assembly: GCA_027595825.1. Taxonomy (NCBI): domain Eukaryota; kingdom Fungi; phylum Kickxellomycota; class Kickxellomycetes; order Kickxellales; family Kickxellaceae; genus Coemansia; species Coemansia biformis. The sequence goes on from JANBOI010000046.1 coordinate 10,138, forward strand.
TGGGCAAGTTGCTCACGCTCGTGGGCATGGCGGCTGAGCGACATGGCGTTGAGCTTGAGAAACTGGCGCACCAAGTTTGCGCAGCCAAAGTCCGGAAGCATATTGTCGCGCTCGGGCGAGCGCGTGGTGATGCGGTACACGGGTTCCTCGGCAGCCACATTGGGGTACAGGCCGCCCAGAACGTGATGCAGCGATTCTAGAGTCCGAGTGTACGACGTCGAGCGCAGATGGAGCGGGTCGGCCACGCTATCGCCGGCCTGCCGCGTCGCCGGCAGGAAGCCCAGCGCGTCGACGTATAGCGAGCGTATGTGGGCGCCTAGCGTGGTCATGTTCTGCCGGCCCATGTCGGTGAGCTGGCCAAAGCTGCAGGTTGCCGCAGTTGGCCTCGACGTGTCGCTGATGTGCTGCGCCGTTGTGCCAGCGGCGGCCAGGATCGAGCTGCCGTCGCTCTGCGAGGTGTTTTCAAATATTTGAATCTGCCACTTGCCATCATACTTGGCCCCGTCCCCGCCGCTGGCAGGGCCTCTGGCAGGGATGCTGGCAGGGCCGCGCGCATGGAGGCCGACAGCCTTGAGAAAGTCCTGGTGTAGTCGGTTGCCCAGCGCGCAAAAGTTCCAGTGCTTGGGCGCAACCTCGGGGATAAAGTGGGCAGCCGGTGTGCGGTCGCCGTGCCGATTCACCATGTCGACGTGGACAACTCCGACGCTGCGGGGGTAGTGCTGCGCAAGGAACTCTGGGGTGAGCGTTGGTAGCTGCGCCTGGCCCATGTACGGCGCATCTGGGCCGTCGTCGGGTGATGCCATGGTGCACAGTGCCACACTCTCTTGCCAAGCAGAGCGCGTCTTCGGATCCTTCAAGCTGGGAGGCAGGAGCGAGAGAGAGTCGGTTGGAAGCAAGGTGCAAGACGGCGGATGCCATTGGGAGTTCTTGAACAAGCACGGGGGCGAGATGCGCGGCACACAGAAAGGAGGTGCGCTGCGTCGGATACGGGCCTATGGCGCAGCGCGGCGCGACGGGACCAGCCAGTCATCCGCCATGGGAGTCAGGTTTCGGGCATCTGTCGATCGTTCATTCTGGGAATCCTCGACTCATGTATTTGTGGTTCCCCCCTCTCCCGTGCCAGTCCAGCAGTTGCGCGGCAGGGCAATGGCTGCGACTGGCGCCAACGCGACTGCTGGCAATGCGACTGTTGGCAACGCGACTGGTGGCAATGCGGCTGGGATGACGGTACAGCTGCTTGCCGCGGGCGCACACCATCAGTGCGTCTGCCGGAACTCCTCCACAAACGCGACGATCTTGTCCACGTTCGCCTCCATGTCCTCCACCGTGTTGCTGGGCAGCTCCATGATAATCTCGGCCTTGTACGACTCGCGCGCCTCCTCGAGCACCACCTGCATGATCTCGCACTCGATGTTTTCCTGGATCTTGTTTGGCTTGTACCCGCGTCCCTCGAGGCGGTCATAGATCTTGTCCGTCTCGGCGCGCAGGACCACAACCAGGTCGAACCACCGCTCGGGGAAGAAGCCGCAGGTGTGGAAGTCCACGCACATGCCGCCGCCCGCCACCATGCTCTCCATCTCGTCGACCACCTTGTCCTCGTTCAGCCAATACGTGTCAAACTCGTCGTTGTACCCGTCGTGCAGCACCCGCTCCTTGACGAGCTCGCCGACCGTAACCTTTTCGAGGCCCGCCGCCAGCGCCACCATCTCCGCCGTGGTGGTCTTCCCGGTCCCAGGCGTCCCGGTCACCAGGATGTTCGGGCTGCTCCTTGGCGGGCTCGTCGGCGCCACCTCGCTGCTCATTCTCGGTCAGGGACGGACACACACACACGGGGATTCGCGCAAGGCAAGGCAAAGCAGCGGGAAAAGACATGGGATGTCGCAGCAGCAGCGCGACACGCCTGCACCAGCAACCGCAAAACAGCAAAACCGCCGGTGATTTGATTGCCGCGGGTTGCTGTGCAAGGGCAGTCAGATCCGCGGATTATGCTAATACTTGCGCGAGGCGAGAACCGTGCTGGGTGGGGTTGCCCGGCGATCGTGCGTCTGCCCGTGGTGCCCGCGCCTGCCTCTGCTCTCGTCGCTTCGTCTAGTGTACAAGTGCCACGACTAGCGCCCGCCCTCGTCTGCCCGTCCCAGCAAGAATGCTATCGGCCGCCCGCGCTGCTGGCCGCCGAGCGCTGAGCCCGATCGGGCCCTGCAGCCATCGGTTTCTGGGGACCACGGGCGCGCTCGCCCTTGTCCACGCCACGCGCATGCAGTGGCCGGCAAGCCCGCCAACGCCCGCAGGCCGGTGCATCCCGAGATCACGCCTCCACACGTCGCCCCTCGTGCGCAGCACCGCGAGCGGTGCCGTCGCAGCCGGTGCTGGTGCTGGCGGCGGCGGCAACAGCGGCGATCTCGGCGATATGATCCCCATGGACCGGATCCGCAACGTCGGCATCATTGCGCACGTCGATCACGGCAAGACCACGCTGGTGGACTGTCTCCTCAAGCAATCGGGCGCGCTGTCGGGCTCGGCAGCCATGCAGGAGACGCGGGTCATGGACTCGAATGCGATCGAGAAGGAGCGCGGCATCACGATCCTGTCCAAGATAACGTCGCTCATGTACAGGGACCACCGCATCAACATTGTCGATACTCCCGGGCATGCGGACTTTGGCGGCGAGGTCGAGCGCATCCTGTCGATGGTCGACAGCGTCGTCCTGGTCGTGGACGCGACCGAGGGCCCGATGGCACAGACAAAGTTCGTGCTGACCAAGGCGCTTGCGCGCGGCCTGCGCCCGCTTGTCGTGCTCAACAAGGTCGACCGCCCGACCAGCCGCTCCGACGAGGTCGACTCGGAGCTCCTGGAGCTGTTTCTGGCGCTTGGGGCGTCGGACGAGCAGACGGGCTACGACATCCTCTACGCGTCGGCCAAGGACGGCTGGTGCACACGCGATCCGGCCGAAGTGGCTGCACTTGCTGGCGGCGCCGGCTCTGGCGGGCAGCAGGCCGCGGGGAGCATGGTCCCTCTGTTCGATGCAATTGTCAACGAGGTCCCGGCGCCCACGGGCGAGCGCGAGGGCGTGCCCTTCTCGATGCTTGTCACGCAGCTCGAGGCGAACGCGTACCTGGGAAAGTGCGCGCTCGGCCGCATCACCAGCGGCACGGTGCGTGTTGGCGACAAGATCCGCGTTCTTGAGCCCGACACGGGCCTGGTCCGGGAGGAAGGCAAGGTCACCCGGCTGTTCCTCCGCAGCGGCGTGCAGCAGGTCGAGATGTCGCAGGCCGGCGCCGGGGACCTGGTCTCTGTCAGCGGCGTCCCCACCGTCGGCGTGAACACCACCATTGCAGCGCCCGGGGTGGCCGAGCCGCTAAGCTTTATTCCCATCGACCCGCCCACCATCTCGGTGACGTTCTCCGTCAACGACTCGCCGCTCGCCGGGCGCGAGGGCACGATGCTGACATCGAGTATGATCCGCGACCGCCTGCGCCGCGAGGCCGAGACCAACGTGGCGCTGCAGATTGTCGACGACAGCAAGTCGGAGTCGATGGAAGTGCGCGGGCGCGGCGAGCTCCAGCTGTCGGTCCTCATCGAGACGATGCGCCGCGAGGGCTTTGAGCTGTCGGTGACTCCGCCGCGCGTCCTGTACAAGCGGTCCCCAGACAACAAGCTGGAGGTGCTCGAGCCGTACGAGGAGATCACGATCGATGTCGACCACCAGTCGGCGGGCACCGTCATCGAGAAGCTGACCAAGCGCAAGGGCGAGCTCAAGTCGTTCACCGACGTAGCCGACAAGGCGCGGCTGGTCCTCCACATCCCGACGCGGGGGCTGCTGGGCTACGCGTCCGAGTTCAAGAACGACACCCACGGGACAGGCGTGATGAACCACACGTTCCTTCGGTACGGCGAGCACGTTGGGGCCCTGGAGAAGACCCGCAAGGCCAGCATGGTCTGCCTGTCCGGGGGCACGGCGACGTCCTACGCGCTCAACATGATGGAGCCGCGCGGCCGGCTGTTTGTCCGCAACGGCGACGATGTTTATCCGGGCATGATTGTCGGCGAGCTGAGCAAGGACGGCAGCGACCTCGAAGTCAACCCGACAAAGGCCAAGCAGCTGACCAACATCCGCGCTGCCGGGAAGGACGAAACGATCCGCCTGACGCCCGTCAAGCAGTGGTCCCTCGAGGAGGTCATTGCCTACGTCAACCCGGACGAGGCAATCGAGGTCACGCCCACCCAGATCCGCCTGCGCAAGCAGGTCCTCGATCCGAATAGGCGCAAACAGCAGTCGCGCAAGCGGGTCAACGACACCGACCAGTTCATAGAGTAGGGAGCGTCTCGCTAGACCATGCCTCGCTTTTGTCTGTTACTGCCATGTGCTCATCGCGCGGATGTGTGTGTAGAGCGGCACCAGCCGGCCGCGCGGCTGCCAGCCAGGCTCCGCATTGAGGGGCCGACATAAACTTGGCACATGCAATGTGTGTATTACCGCAAGAGGGGGAGCTGCCTGCCGCCAGTGGCAGGTCACGCCCATTTGGATATGAACAGGGCTACTCCGATCTGCGGACCCGCCGAGGGCCCGCTGGGCACTGCGACGGGTGCGCTGGCGGTGGGGGACAGCCCGCTGCCGTTGGCCCCCTGCGCACTGGCGCCGAGAAGGGCCAGCGCCGCACCGAGAAGCGCAGACGATGCAATAATGTTCATGGCCCGGGACACGGGAAGGGTACGGAGGCGATGCGGCTGCGGCGGCGGAGGGCGTAGCGATGCTGGTGATACGGCTGGGATGTGATGATGGCGGAATGCCAGTGGCCGAGCGAGCAGAAGTCGCAGGCCATGACCAGCCCGCTTTATAGCGACTGGCAGAGTGGGCTGCGCATTTCTCACCCAGCGGGAGATCCGCATGCGCGTGGTGCTGCTCCGTGCTCTCTGCTTCACACTGCCTGTTCCGCTGTGTGCGGCCAGAATGGTGCTGGCGCGGAGCTGGGGAGCGGAGGCGGATCGCACACCATGCGTGCAGCACCACATGGTCCGATGCCCCCATGCCTGCAGCAGGAAGCCGCTTCGAGGCGGCTCTGGCACGCAGGAGCGGAGCCTGGATTCTAATTTTGGACCCAACAGTAGACGGCACAATCATCCTCGAATGCACAGGCTAGGGCGGCCCAATGCATAGTGAGTACGAACCGTCCACAGTGGCGGGCGGTTGCATTTCAAGTGTCGCCTAATATCGTTATTTTCGGTACAATCAATGTTCTACATTACAGGTCCATAGCCAACACCCCCTTCCACATGTGCACCGCAGGCGCCCAAGCCAGCTCGCGAGTGGGGGGCGGAGGCCACTGGCTAGATGCTCCGGGAGTCGCTTGCGTCGTCGTCGCCATCATCGCCGTCACCGTCGCGGTAGGTGGGCATATCGACCAGGACGAACTGTGCACGATCAAAGCCGGCGCTGCGGATGGCAATTTCGGCACCCGGGGTCACGTTCTTCAGGTGTGCGGCAGCGCCGTTCGACAGGTGCACGCCTCCCGGGAGCACGAGGCGCGCGCCGCCGCTGCGGGGACGGCCATTCTTGGACAGGTCGCTGAACACATGGATAAAGATGCTGCGGCGGTTGCTCGGCACCGGCGAATGGCGGCGGGAACGGCCACGCCCCCGTGCGGCACCTGCCGAGGTGTGCGATGTTGCGGTAACCGTCGCAGCGCGGAGCAGCCTGGGCGGCTCGCAGATAGGCGGCTCGCTCGTGCTCCGGGCGGCGGACGCGGCGGTGTATCTGATGGACGCGCAGGGCGAGAGACGGCAGGTGTAGACGTAGACGTCGCTGTCGATTTCAAAGACATGGCCGCTGGGATGGGCGGTGAGGTCGGGCAGCTCGAGCAGCGCATCGCCGCGGTTGCAGCGCTGCGCAAAGTCGGGCTTTGGTGCAGCAATCGCACACAGCTTGTTGAGGCGCGCTTCGGGCGGCACGGCCATGGCCTGGACCCAGGGCCCGCCGACGGGCAAGCTGCCCTTGATCCACACCACGAGGCCGGCGCATGGCGTGTCGCCGTGGACGGTAGCGCCATGGCGGAGGCCGGCGCCGGTATACAGGCACTGCACGCGGTGCTTGGTCATGGCGCGTGTGGTGGTGGTGCCGCCGCAGCTGATTGTGCTGTCGCAGGCGCCCGAGCCGATAAAGGCCAGCATGTAAATGCCGCTGATTCTGTCGCTGGGCACCGCGCTGCCCTTTGGGAGCCAGGCCTCGTAGACCGCCTTCAGCCGGCCGATTCCCTTGTCGTCCAGCGGCGACGGCGCGTCAGAGTAGAAGGTCTTGAATATAAGGGCAGCGCCGGCATTCAGGCACTGGCGAGCCTTGCAGCTGTACACCTCATGGCCGTGGTAGGGCAGCGGCGGCTCGGCGTCCGCAGGGGACGCGCCGCGGAGGCGACGGCCCGGCGACGACTGCCCGCGCTTGTCATCCCTGGCAGAGGCCTCGGCGGCGGCTTGCGCGGAGCCGCCCCGGCGGAAGAGCACCTGGAGATAGTCCCTGACGTAGCCCATCGCAGCAATGCGGGGGGGGGGGACGCGGCGGCGCCGGCGTTGGCGCGTGGAGCAGAGCGTCGGCAGGAGATTGAGTGTTTTTGCGGGTGGAAAGGGGAGGCTGGCCAGAGGCAAGAGAGATGCGATGCGGCCCTGCGGCGTTGCCCAGACCCCAGGGCGACGATCCGCAGGGCCGGGAAGCTATACGCGTGTCACACGGTAGCGCACGTGCCACCCCGGCAGCGCGGCCGCGGGTTGGCTGCCCCAGAAGGCCCAGGGGCGGGCGGGCTCGCTACAGCGATCTAGCGCAGGCGCGCGCATCGGCAGCGGCGGCGGCACCGGCGCTGGCACCGGCGGGCTGCGGCCGGGGCGGCGCATTGGTGGCGGACGGTGGCGGGGGCGGCGCGTCGGCGGCGGCGGCGGCGGCGGTGTGACCGGCCTTTGCCAGGCGGCGGGGGTCGAGCCTGCGGCACGCCGACTTGAGCCGCGACGAGAGCTCGCGCACCGGCGACGCCTGGGCGCCCGCCGACTGGGCGCGGTGCGACACCGGCCGCGGTATCCTGCGCGGGCGGCGGATGTGGTATCGTGCGCGGCTGCCGCTGCTGGCGCCCTGCCCGCGCTCGCCCTCCGCGGGCTCGACGTCCCGGTCCTCCGGGATGGCGTAGCTCTTGTGCAACAGCATGGACAGCTGGCTTTGCCGATGGTTTGCATGCTCCAGCTGCTGCGACAGGCGGTCCGGGTCCATCTGGCTCGCCGGGTGCTGGCCCATCGGCAGAAGCGGCGACTCGCAGCGGTTTGGAGCGGCGGCGGCAGTGGCAGCAGCGCGGGCTGCGCACGGCGCTCCGACGCTGGACGTCCCGGCGATATTCATGTGTCGTGCCCTCGGCGGCCTGGCCGAAGCTGCGTCCGGCAGTGCTGGAGTGGTGCGGCTCGAAAGGGCGTAGTGAGGTGGCGAGCAAATTCAGCAGCAGTCGCGGCGCGGCCACTCGTGCATATTGGCGGTAGAGCGAAGAGTCGTGGAGAGAACGGGCGGCGCTGGTGGACACTACGGCGCGGCTGGTTAATGGGGAGGGGCAACCGCCCACCCTCCCTGGCCGGCCAGCTGCCGCATGACGAAAACACCGCTGCTTTTAGGCAGAGCTAGTGTTTGCCAAACATTGGGCTGGTGGCTGGATCTGCCGCCGCCGCCGCCGGCGGCCACGCCTCGTTTGCTAGCCCCGCCGAAATATCCGACGACACCGGGTCCTCCGCGCGCCACGGCCCGTAGTCCATCATGTTTCGGAGCTTGCGCGCGCACAGCGCAAAGTAGTCGACGCTCGTCCAGTACTTTTGCGACGTGCGCAGCGCCGTCATCACCACCTCGAGCCGGTCCTGCATCCGCCGGATGTCCGCCAGCGTCCGGAGCTGCGGCGCCGGCGACAGGTCCTCAATAAAGTCCGGTGCCAGCATCTGCTGTGCGCGCGTGCTGTCCGCGCCGTTCTCGACCGACACAGACGAGCTTGGCAGGATTGCGTCGCCGCCCTCGCCATCTCCGCCGCCGCTGCCGCTGCCGCCGCCGACCGCCGGTTTTGCGTCGGGGCTGCGGCGCGCTAACAGATACGCCGACATCTTGGCCTGGTGGATGTACATGATCAGCGTCTTCGCGGCGAGGAAGAGATAGTACGACGTGCCCGTGAGCTGCCTGCGGAACGGGTCTGCCGCCTTTGCCGCCTCCGCGCCCTCGTCTGCCTCGTCCACTGACTCAAAGTCGACCTCCCCCGCGTCGGTGAGGCTGATCCGTGAGCAAAACGCGCCGCTCGTGCTTCGGCGGCAGCGACCTGCCGATCCGCTGGCGCTGGCGACCCGCAGGCCTCGGGTGGTCTTTGCGCCGACCCCCGGCCCGCCGCTCCGCTCGGAGCTGCGCGCGTTTGCGTTGGTCTCGATATGGATGTTGCTGTTCATGCTCGCCGCCAGCGCCAGCTCGGCGCCGGACTGCCCTTGCGCGGCGTTGGCTGACCTCACGACCGCGTCGACCAGCCGCCGGTTGACGACCAGCAGCGGGTGCGGCGGCGTCTCGTGCGAAAAGAACACATCGGCCTGGCCGCTGGCGTCGCGCTGCCCGGTCGACGCGTCCACCGGGTGGCGGCGCAGGTTCGCCTCGGCGTTGATCTTGGCCTTGATGGCATTCGGTGCGTGCCAGTCCGGCCGGACCAGCACGCGGAGGCTCGCGTTGGCGTGCGGGCGCACCTGCCAGTGCGACTCGAGCAGGTCCTCGATCTCGCAGGCCTGGCGCACAATGACATCCCAGCACTCCTGTGCGTACGCGCGCAGCGCCTGCATCGCCTGCTCACCTGGCTGATTCGGTACCACGTGGTTGGCCAGCGTCTGCCGCGCCGCCTCGCCCATGTCCGGCTCCAGCTCGGCGCTCCGGATCTTGCGCTCGCGCCGCGCCAGGCACGCTTGCAGCTGCAGCACGGTCGCGCGGTTCTGGATGAGCAGCGCGGCCAGCAGGAAGCGGTAGTTGGCGTACTCGGCCCGCTCGCGGCGGATAGCGCAGTTCTCGCTGTCCGACCGGCCCGAGCCCTCCTCGTGCTCGCGCAGTGGGAACATCAGCTCGAGGTACACCCGCCACTGCGCCAGCTTGGTCTCGATGTCCGCAACGGTCGCGCGCATCCGCCGGAAGCGCTCCTCCCAGCTCAGCACCACAGGGCCCGCCGCCCCGCCGCCGCCGCCCAGGTCGGCCTGCTCGGGCGGGGCCCCGGGCAGGTCCGCAGCCATCAGCTGGCTCGGCCAGCGGCAGGGGAAGAACAGCCGGTACAGCGCCAGGCGGGCGCGGGTCATCTGCCCGATGACAATTGCAGTGTGCGCGTTGAGGTGGATCCGGTTCTTGCGCCGCCGCACGCTCACCAGCATGCTGGCCACGCGGTTGGGCGCGGGCAGCTCGGCCGGCCCGTGGGGCGCAGCGGGCGGCGCGCCAGCCGCGGGCCCTGCGCCTGGCGCCATGTCGATCCGCAGGCTGCCGCCCGTGTCCACGTAGTAGCGGCCCATGTGCAGCAGCAGCCGCTCAGACTCGGCGGCGCGGCGCGGCGCGGCCATCTCCCAGATGGCGTCGCTGCATGGCATGTGCACCCACCCGGCCTCCAGAGTCACCAGCGGCGGACTGCCGCCGGCCAGCGAGTGCATGCGCTCCGACTCGAACAGCACCCACCGCATCCGGCGCACGAGCTCGCGGCGGATCCACGACTCGTTGTTGAGCGTGGGCTTGCGCATCTCGCCCGCGTAGTGCGCCGGGCTCTGTCTGCACGTCAGGGGCGAGATGGCCGACTCGTGCAGACCCAGATGCGACGTGTATGCCGGGAACTGGAACGCCTCGTCCGTCATGTGCAGCTGGAGCTGGTTGAACATCCGCACCGCCGTGCCCCAGTACGTGCTGCCCGCCAGCCAGTCGCCCACGCCGAACTGGTGCTCCGACAGCAGGTACAGAGTCTGGACCACCTCGATCGACGGTGCCTGCATTGCCGCCGGGAGCATCGCGCACGCGAGCTCTGCGTGCCGCCGGCCAAACTCGCACGGCCGTAGCCGCCGCCGCGCGCGCGTTGGCGCGGCGCCTGCCTCCTCGTCGCCCTCCTCGCCCGCGTCCACGTCCGCTGCGCCGTCGCCTCTCTCTCTGGCCACCTCCTCTTCCACTTCATCTGGTGACGGCGGCGGTCCGTAGCGCGCGGCAATTGCCAGCACCGCGTGCAACAGTGCCTTGTTAACGGTGCCGTCCCGCATGCTCGCCTCAAACGAGTGTCGGTGCAGCACCGGATGCTGAGTGTGGTAGTACTCAAAGTAGCGGCGCACCTGCCGTTCGTCGGCAGAGACGTCCCGGTTTGCACTGCCCTGACCGGCCTGCGTGTCTGACGAGGCCGCGCCGGCCCCAGGCGATGCCGGGTTCTTCGGGCCTGCTAGTGCTTGGCTGTCTGCGGCGGCGTGCGTCGCTGCATTGGCACCCACGCCGCCAAGCAGCGCAATCTGCCGGTTGGACAGGGCGTCCAGGTACCCGCTCGCCGGGCCCTCCTCGCTGGACGACGCGCCGGTGCTCTCGGCATCTGAACTTTCAGGGCTTGCGCCGGCGCCGCCGGGTAGCTCGCTAAGGCGCCGTATTTTGCCGTACCTCTCCAGGCCATTGTCGGCATCGGATCGCGCCGTAAACATGTGGTGCGCCCCGACACCGCCAAGGCCCACCGATCCAGCGTCAGACCCCTTTGTTCTGCGGCCGCGCTTGCGGTTGCCCAGGGCCACGGGCTCGTACGTGCACACAAACCTCTTTGTCTGGCAGAATGTACATGCTGGGCGCTTGCCATCGCAGCGCACCTTGCGCCGCCGGCACATCTTGCACGCCTGGTCGATGCGCGGAGGCGCTGCGCCCAGCTGCATGGTGGCTGTGGTGGCGGATGCTGCGTCTGCCTGCTCTGCGCCCTGGCCGCTGCCAAACGGGCTTATCGGCGATAGCAGTGGAAATGACATCCCCGGGTACGTCAGCCCTGAAAACAGGCTGAGCGGACCAAGCGCACCGGCGGTGGCCGCCATTTGCTTGAGCCCAGTCGATCCAGCGGCCGCCGACGCGCACTCTTTCCTCTCCGCCTCGGGAGGCAGTACCATGCTGCCGTTGTAGAGCCCGTCCAGCGGCTGAATGCCGCCAAGGCCCATTCCGTACAGGACGCTGCTCAGCAGCCGAGCCCGCGCGGTGTCGTCGCGCGCGCCATCCGCCGCCCCACCAAGCGGAGGGCCGGCGAATGTGCCGGACCCCTCAACGGCAGCGAGGTCCGTCTCAAAGGCCAGCAGCGGGCCGGCAGGGCGTTCCTGTGGACTGTTCTCGGGCATCGTGCCAAAGAGCGACGCACTCAGGACCGGATCGCCGGAGCCCACGCGGAACGAGCCGACACCCAGGTCGGCTGGCGCATGGAAGTTGAACAGCGACGCCTGATCGGAGAGAGGAAATAGAAATGTCCCTTGGCTCGGCGAGCCCGGATCGCGCGCGCTGTCGGCGCCAAGCGGAGCGCTGTCGGCGGGCCGCCGCCCATCCGCGCCGCTGGTGCTGCCACCGTTGTTGTCCATCAGGCGGGGCCCGCGCTGGGGGCGGGGGCTGTGCTAGGGTCGGGCGTCGCTCGACGTCGGGTGTTTGGGCGTGCTGTGCTGCAGAAGGCGCTGTGCGCGAGAGGAGTGGTGTGGTACAAGTACAGATATGCCCGACTCTGGCTGTCGGGCGAGGCGTCAGGCCAGCGGAGACAAGGGTCCGCGGGCCAGCAGGTCGGCGACGACCGCGGAGGCGGCGTGCGAGGGACGGCGGTCGGTGCACAGGGCATGGGGCGTCAGGTGTGCGGCCATTGGCCACCAAAATTCGCGCGAGCTGCCGTCGCCGCCGCCGCCGTGTCACCAAGCCAGCAGCTTCGCGGCGAACCAGTCGGCCGGCGCTCTCCTGGACGGGTTTCGTCGCCGACATGGCACCGCAGCCTCCTCCGGCCCCGGTCGGTGGTCGGTGCGGCCGGGGGTGCAGCGGCCGTGGAATAGCCCGGCTATATGCCCGCCTGCCGTGCGACACGGGTGGGGAGCACCCAAGCAGCGCATGTCCGAGCGGCCCGTGTGAGTCTTCCATCGCCGCCGGACTGGCTGGGGGCCGAGATACGGCCAATTGTATGCGAGCCGGGTCGATTCTGGCCAAAGTCGCGCCCTGCACAGCCCCTTGCTTGCCTCTTCGTGCATTTGCTCTGCGCTGCCTCTCTATCATTTCCACCAACCCCCATTTCGGCGTCGTCCGCAATGGCCGAGGCCAGCGACAGCGACCCAGCGGACGCCGGCAGGACGAGCAGCGGCGAGAGAAGCGGCCCGGCTGGCGCCGCCGTGCAGGCGCCGCCCAAGAAACCGCCCACCAAATGCCAGGCGTGCACCAGCTGTCGCCAAAAGAAGGTGCGCTGTGACGGCGGCAAGCCCGTGTGTGCGGCGTGTCTGCGGGCTGGCACCGAGTGCCTCTACGTACCCTCGCGCCGGCGGGGGCGGCCGGCGCGCGCGGCCCGCGGCTATGAACGCCCGTACGTGAACCCCCTGCCGATTCTGCCGCGCCAGCCGCGGCCGGCGGGAGCGGCGGGCGCGCCAGCAAGCGGGGCTAGCGATCAGCCGCTGCCTCCGAACCGCGTGCTGCCAACGCTTCCGCACCTCCAGCCCTCGCAGGCAGGGCAGGGCACCCTGCCGCCGCCGCCGCCAACTGCGCCGCCACGGGCGGCATATCTGGCCGGCCCACTGCCGCCAATATCGCCTCTGCAAACGCCATCATCCTACCCGCCCCAGCACACGATGCAGCCGCAGCAGCAGCAGCAGACGGCGCGGCCGCCAGAGAGCATATACCAACGCCTGCACGGCCGCCAGCAGCCGCAGCACCAACACAACATTGCGCCCCTCGGAGGAATCCTGACGGCGGCGCTATTTCCAGGCAGCCCGCATTCCACATCGGAGGACGACGGCAGGCCTTCAGGGTACTGCTCGTCGGGCAGCGAAAGCCCGCTGCCGCTACATGTCCGCCCGCCGACGTTCCTGGTTCCGGTTGGCGAGCGCGGCGGGCACCAGACCATGGCGGAGGCGACTCCGCTTGTGATTCCCCGCCCCAGCCAACTGATGGCGGCAGGCCCCAATGGCAGCAGCGGAAACCACGCCGGCAGCAGCAACTACATGGACCCGAACATTGTCGAGTTCTTCCATTACTTCAACGCCCTGTTCCCCATTGTCCACTGGCCCTCGTTTAAGGAAGCGTACGACGACAGGACCGTGCCAAACTACCTGATCCTGGCCATCCGCGCCCTGTCCAAGCGCTACTCGAAGCAGCCGTCCGTCGTCCTGTCCGGCCAGCTCTACGCTGCCGGCCAGGATCTGGCGGCGATCGCCACCTCCCTGGCCGAGGTCGCCACCCGGGAGGACCCGAACACGTACCTGATTCAGACGTGGATTGTGCTGTCCATGTTCGAGTTTGGCATGGGCCGGATAAAGCAGGCGGCCGACCGCCGCGAGCTGGCTGTGAGGTAAGTTCCCGGCACAGGGCAGCCCGCCCCGCTCCCCGCGCGCGCCCGGGAATGCCCGACGCCGGCGTTCTTTGTCTGCGCTGCTGGCGTTTGTGCTGGGCCATGCGAGCGTGAGCGCAGGCCCTCCCCTGATGCGTATCCTGGCGCCCCGAGCCAGCCATCCCAGGCTCATTTCCGGAATGCTGGGCAGCATGAGCAGCATGGGAGCGTTCGCGGTCGGACTGCAGGCAATGTTAGTCACCATCCATTGCGCAAGCTGACTGCCACCGACGGCGCCGCGCGTGGTGCCCCCTCCCTGACCAGCGTGTAGGCTGGCGTACCAGCTCGAGCTGAGCCACATCGAGGCGCGCGCCAGCCAGCGGCGCGCCCGGTCGCTGATTGTGGCCGAGAACTGCCGGCGTGTGTGGTGGACGCTGTTCTACGCCGACCGGTACTTTTCGCTGGTCTCGAGCGATCCCGCGATCAGCCCCGCGATACACGAGTCGACGTACCGCGTCGGATTTCCGCGTGCCATGCGCGAAGCGACGCCGCCGCCGCAGCCGCAGCAGCAGCAGCAGGCCGCGCCGCCGGACGGCGAGTTTCCGCGCTACAACGACCACGACGTGATCCTGTGGTTCCAGTCGGCGATTCCGCTCTCGCTCCTCATGGGCCACCTCGCGCACCAGTGCCGCTCGGCCGAGCACCTGTTCCGCGGCGGGCTGGCCGAGCGCAGCGCACATGTGCTGTGGGAGGACACCGAGTGGCTGACGGCGCTCAACGACTTTGTGAGGTGTTTCCTGGTCATCGACGCCGAGATTGCGCAGTGGCGCCAGCAGCTCGGGGCGGCAACCACCCTGCCACGGCGCGCCAGCAATCCCGCAGCGTCCAGAGGCGATGCCGCGCGCGGCGAGTACGAGGGGAATGCGCACAGCACCCGCGACGTGACGCTGTTCCACCGCGAGCTGCAGTACCACGCGCTCGTGATTATCCACCAGTGCCTGGCGCTGTACACGTTCGAGAAGCTGCGCCTGAACCTGTCGGCGCTGGCATCGGCCTGCACGTCGCTGCTGTGGCTCGAGAGCACGGCGACCCAGGCGTGGAGGAAGGTTGTGCGGTCGGCGGACGTGATCCGCACCCGGGCCCAGGCGCGGGCCGCCGAGCTGGCGAGCGCGCGGGCGTCGACGTCGGGCACAATGCCCAACGGCGCAGCGCCCGAGCCCGAGTGGGAGCTGTGCGCGCCGCACATGCCCTTTGTCCTGTACCTGTCGGCCAAGGTCCACGTCTGCCAGTACCACTGGCAAAAGATCGCGCTGTCGGGCATGCGCGCCGAAGCGCGCGATGTCGCTCGCGGCCACGCGTTGCTGAATCCCCACCGCCAGGCACACACGCCCTCCAGCTTCGAGCACCACGTCACGCCGTCGTTCATGCAGCCCTTCAGCCAGCCTTCGTCGGCTGCCAGCACACCAACGGCGACGCGGGAGGCGTGGCTTGCTGCAGGCGCAGCGCACCCCGGCCCGGCGGCGGGGCCGGCGAACGGAGTACACGGCGCATCGGCGCCCGACGACGCCGTGCCACGGCACGAGGCCGCCCGGATGCCAGTCATGACCACGTCGGGGGCAGCCGCGCTAGCTGCGGCACAGGCAGCCGCGGCCGCCCACTCGAGCTCCAGCCAGCACTCCACGCCGCATGGCAGCCGCGGAGGCTCCATTGCCAACCCATGCACATCGGGTGCTCTCGGTCAGCCACCGCAGCCGGCCGCGGCCATCGGTGGGGATGCCGATGCCGTGCCGATGGACGACGTTACATACGGCAGCCGCGCTTGTGGCCTCGACGCCCCCGAATGGCAGCACGAGCATCGCGGCGGCGGCGGCGGCGGCAGTCCGAGGATGAGCGTCGACGACGACGATGACGTCGACGAGCCCAGCGCGGATGTCGAGAGCAAGATTGTGCGCCGCATGTCCACCTCGCAGGAGCGGCTGGAGGGCCTCCTCCGCCTGCTGGGCACCTGCCAGGAGTACTGGGCCGACCACGACTACGTGCGCGCGCTTCGCGAAATGCTTAGCTGGCCGGACGAGTGGACCACGTCAATGCACATGCTGGAGCGCCTCCTGCTAGAGTTGAGGATCGACTGAGCGAGCGAGGCCGCACTGCCCAGCCCCGCGCGCCGGCGGGCCCGCGCCATTCCATTTGTCCATACCACACACATCGTGTTCTACAATATTACATGAAGCAGCCCGCACCAGGCAGTGAAACACCAACACGCGACGGCGTGCTTTGGCTGCACAGCGGTAGAGGTGGGCTGCACGCATCGGCTGCGCCCGGCCGTCAGCGGGTGCCGAATGCCTGCGACAAAGCCACAACGCCGGGAGGGACGGAGCAGCGGGAAGCAGTTCTGATTGGCCGGCATGCCAAGCATGGCAGGAGGGAACGAGGGTCCGCAGGGTCGTGCTGCGGACGCGCCAGGGGAGCAGATCCGCAGGGCGCGCCGAGTGAGAGCGGGCTGCGCCGAGTGTGGCGGCGCCCTGCATACTCCGAACAATCGGGTCTGTCATGAACAATCGCGCGCTCTCCGCGCCGATCGCTGACTCCCTTTTTCGTCAGCGGCAAATCCGCGCCCAGCTGCAGGGGGGGCACATGGCCCCTGCACCACTCCCCGCCTGGTTGGAACCTGGGCCCGCCAGCGTCCAGGCGTGCTGGAGATGCAGGCGGCAGCCGGTGCAGACTGCTAGCGCATGTGCGGGCACCCGAGTGGATGGT
>JANBOI010000047.1:0-26359 GCA_027595825.1 Coemansia biformis
TTGAGGACCTTGACCGCCTCCGCAGTGACCTCTGGCCCGACGCCGTCGCCGGGCAGAACGACAACCTTGAGCGCCGCTGGCATCCTGAGACAAATAACAGCTGGGTGGGGGGTGTCCTGGTGCTTGATGGGGCTGGGCTGCTACGGGCCGTGCTGTGCTGTGCTGTGCGGTGTCGTGCCGTGCGCGGAAGGGTGTGTGGATGGGCGCGAGAGATTAGATGAAAGACAACAGGGGGCGGAGGGCCAGGGGAGACGGCCTTTTATTCCCTCCGCGCCAGGTGGAGTGACTCACAACGACCAGGCGCGGGCGGCCAATGCGCGGCCCGGCCGCCGGACTTTCTTTCAGCCGGCCGCGCTCGTGCCACCGGATCGCCCATATGGAGCTTGGTGTGTGGTGCTGGGCCCGCCGCGGAAGCCGGCCCGGGGCCCGCCATGGAAAGCCAGCTCGCGGTCCCTCTCGCCATCCGCCCGCGCAAACGCCGCCGGCCAGCACCACCACCACCGTCGGCCTCTAGCGCCGTGCCTGCCTGGCGCTGCCTGCTCACTTGTGGCTGTGGCCGATCGACTCAGGCCACGCCAGCGGGGCAATCGGGGCGGTGGATCGCCTGCCGTGCGCGCAAAACCACGGAAACTGGCACTGCGCCAACCGGTCAACAACCGCGCGGCACTCGCTGAGGCTCAGGCTTTCGTTGAACGTGATCGCGCCCCTGCACGCCATGGACCGGACCGTGTCCACAACAACGCCTGGCAGCGCTGCCAGCGCGGGCCACGCACCCGCAAGCCCCTCGTCCGCTGCGCAGCTGCGCGACGCGGCGTACGTGGAGCCCTGGGCGCCGCTCGCGAGCCACTCGGCCGCAGCGAGGAGGAGCTCTACCGCAAACCCCTCGCTGCGGCCCTCCCGGCCGACAAGGCGGGGCACGAGCGCCGTCGGCGCGCAGACCATGTGAAGCACGCACCTGTCGCCCTCGCCCTGGGCGCCGGTGTCTGCGGCTTTGGGGGCCAGCTGGATGCCCAGCTGCCGCAGCCCGGCCGCCACGCGCCCCACAGCGGCAGCGTCGTGCCTGCTCAGCGCAACGGGCACGGCCGGCATGAGGACGCTAACGCCCTCGGCGGCCGACGCCGGCTGTCCCTCGCTGAGCCGCGACAGCTGCACTAGCATCGCGCACAAGTCGTCAAAGTATCCCTCCAGGCGAGCCCGCTCGTCGGCGGCATGCTGGTCGATCGCAACCAGAACCCCGCCTGCTTGGCACATGATGTATTTCCGGTCCGCCTGCCCGATGACCTGCAGGGACGAGACATCGACGGCGTCGGTGCCTCCCAGCTGCCAGCGGGGTAGCAGCCGCTGGGCAACGCCCACGCGCGGGATCGGCGCAGCCGCCGCATCGCCTGCTGTTCTTCCGCGACACGCCGCGTCGCTGTAGCGGACAGGGAACCTATCGCCCAGGAGCAGAATAGACGAGAACTGCGCTCGCTATGAATTAGCGGCGTGCCCTGTGTGCATCCGTCTCGCCTCCACTGTCAAAAAAAAATCCGTCTCGCCCCCAGATAGGAAGTGGATGTTTACCTGGCGGTTGCGATACGCGTGGTCCCGGCTTTGCCAGCGCCGCTGGCTGTGCCGAGGCGCCGCTTGTGACTCTCTCTCGGCTCTAGAGATACATCTGTCGCGCCGCTGACAGCGCACAGGTGGCGCTTCGGCGCAGGCTGGCGCTCGACCCGGGCTAGACACATCTGCATGTGGCTGTCGGATACCATGCCTAACTTTCGCAGGAACTTTATACACGCCAGCACGACAAGCCGCTTCATGTCGGTCGTGACTATGCGGGCCCATCCTGGCGGCTCTGGGGTCGGGCCAGAAGTGCGCGTGCTGTTGACCAACAGTACAAACATCGGGTGCTGGGCCCTGGCCGGCCGAACTGCCGCCCCGCTCCCTGGTACAGTGTTGGTTCGTGCCATGTACTCGCTTGTGCAAAGCGCTTCTCGGGCCACGCCGGCCAGCACTGGGGTGTGCTCCGCGCGCCCATCGACGATGACGTGCTGGACTCTGCTGGGCATTGGTGCGCGGGACACCGACCCGTGCACTGACCACCCGCCGTAGTCCATCGAGACAAAGTCAAGCGCCAGGGCGACATGTGGACCATGGATCTGGGATATCCGCTGGTTTATCGATGCTGTCGCCGCGCACGAAAACAGGGCCGCGTTCGCAGGCCCGCCAGCAAGGTGCAGCGCAATGTCAGGATACCCCAGAAAGCAGGCCTGTAGCCGTGTCCTGATGGCATCAGTTGCCTTCCGCGTGGACTCGGCCATTGCTCTGCGTCTCACGGGGAAGGTGGCAAATATGTCATCCACCTTGACGGCCGTGGTATAGGTTGAAAGAGAATCGGCCGCACACGCGCCTGCAAACAACGTCGCTTCGTTCTTGATGATGCAGCGGTGCGCAGCTTTGCCGCGTCCAACACGGCTCGTGACACACACAGCGCCAATGTTGGAGATGTTCGCCAGGGCTACACGCATCGGGGCGCAATACATGTCTCGCGTCAAGGCTCCTGGGGCCATATCAATGAGCATGGGCGTGTCAGATCCGGGCGACGCGGATCTGCAAGCAATAGCCATAGCCAACCTTCTCCGCAGTGTCCGAGCAGCCGCCTGCCGGTTGGCGACCAAATCCGGCCGTGCTTTGACGACATGTAGCGCTGCCCGATCTGCTCGAATCCGCCTCGCGACACTCCGCAGCCATTGTCTTTCACCTCCACCGAAAACTGCTCTAGATGGACGTCGACTCGGATGCGTGTTGCGCCTGCGTCAATGCCTAAGCAACATCACTCCAGAAGGCGGGTATCGGTGTCAAGCCAAGTGTACCGCACGTGCAGTGGCAGCAGCAGCAGCAGCAGGCACACCGGCATGCGGCATGTATTGGAGCGATGCGTACTGTTCTCCACAAGCGCCATGACTGTGTCAGCCACATCAGGGACTGCCGCAGCAGAGCGGATTGACCTGATGGCTGCATCAGGCAATCGGCTTATTCCTGCGGCTTCGTTCACACCGCCCAGTGCACGCGGTGGCCCCGGGCCCACTATGTTCGACATGCCGCGTGTTGTGTGAACAATTTGCGTCGGGGGCAAGCATAGGCAGTCGAGGCTGTGGACAGGTGCTCATTGGAGCCACCTGTGCTGCTAGGAGCGGCGGGCCGTCATGCAAAGCCGCTCCAGCTGGCCAGGCGCTTGTGGGCCACACTACAGACCCTCGGCCAGCGTGGCTCTACGTCGCAGGCATACTGTATTACGCTCCACCACCGGGATGCCATGCACCAGATGACCGATGCACACACGGGCTTGGACACGTCAGCCTGAGGAGCACAACGAGGCGCGGCGGTGATCACTGATCAGCACGGGCAGGCACATGCAGATCGCCTTTTTCGTGGGCGTGCAAGCCCGCTTTATCTCCGCATCGTGTTTTTGTTTGTCTGCCGATTGCGTCAGGAATCGGGCGTCGGGCTGGTCGCAAACGTCGAGGTGCTTCTGTTGGTGCGCGCACAATGAACAAGACCCCCGCGACGGCGCGGGGCGTGGGGAAGGCATACGAGTATTACCTGGAGGCAAAGCTGCGCGACAGGGTGCCGGCGTGGCTTCGCGCAATGCGAAACACCCCGCCGGCAGACAGTCTGGTCCGCTCGCCAACGCTGTTCTCGACGCGCGGCCAATACGCCTTTGAGAAGGGCGGGCGCGACGGGAAGCAGGGCGTCGCTGCGCGCGAGACGCTGATCAGGCGCACGCTGCCCAAGGGCTGCGTGTCTGCTCGCCACAACAAGGCGGCGCTGCGCACGCGGTGCAACCGGCCGCCCAGGATCGTCTTTCCCGAAGACGAGCTGCGCAGAGAGTTCTACAAGAACCACCCGTTTGAGATGTACCGCCCGCGCATAGTGATGGAGCTTACCGGCAGGGGCAACCAGAACTGGAGCCAGCTCACCAACGGCCCCGAGCAGGTCACAGGCGAAAAGTAAGTGCCGGGCTATGAGCTATAGTCGCTGCTCAACAATGACGCGGCAGGCGGCAAGCAGTCCCCTCCCGGACGCACAATGCCATTGTGTATCCAGGGGCGGCAGCCGCGCCTGGAGTGCTGCACAGCGTCGGCGCCTTGTCCTGCGCGCGGAGCCAGCGCGAACCGCGCTCCCAGGCCACGCTTAGGCAAACAATACAGGCCATGTCCTGTCACAGGTTGCCGCGTGCCGCAGACAAACGCCACTGACTCCCGTGCGCACTATGCCCAGATGTGCCTGCACATGCGACCTGTAGTGTTGTCCGCTACCAGCACTACCTGATGGAGGTGAAGGGCATGTCAAAGCAGGAGGCGTACGCGCAGGCGACGCAAGAGTTGTACAGGATCCGTGCACGCGAGGAGGTCGAGGCTAAAGTCGCCCAGCAGGAGGCCAGGTTCCACGGCGCGCAGGCGCTGGACAGGCCGTTCAGCGCGAAGCAGCTGGCCGTGGAAGAGAGAGAGATCCTCAAAAGCACCAAGGCCTTCGCGGCGCGCGGCGAGGAGCAGCTTGTGCGCAGCGCGGTTACGGAGAAGATGTTTGCGGCTGCAGATGCGGCCTAGAGCGCGCTGGCGGCGACTCGCGCTTTCCTATCATGTCTATAGGGTGTCTATAGATGGTGTCAGCTCGTGGCCCAACGCCCGCACGCCGCAGCGCGATGGACCATGCGGACTGGTTGGCTGGATGGCTGGCTGGCCGACTGGATGGTGCATGGCCTGCGCGCAGCAGAGGGGGGAGTGGTCTGGGGGGTGGGTGTCGGGCCCGGGAGCGGCGGCCCAGGCCGTGACGCATGGCGGCGTGGCGGCGTGGCTACGTGGCGGGCGTCCTGCAGGCGGCGCGCAGGTGCCACGCCAGCTGCAGGCCATTGCGGCATGTCTGTGAGGATCGTGGCCTCTTTCCGCGCAGATTCGTGATCCTTTGGGCGCGCCCGAAAGGAGCCGGTGGCTCCAGCTGCTGCGGCGGCTGCGGCGGCGGCTGCCGAAATGAACGAGCCAGGCTCCGGCCCGAGGATAAAAGAGCCAGGCTCCGGCCCGAGAATAAAAGAGCCAGGCGTCCCTGGCGCACCAGCACACGCCACAGCTGCGCCCCCCCATTCTCGCCGCCGGCACCGCCCCCTCGAGTTCGTGCTGGCGCTTCTTCGTTTCCGGCTCCCTCCCTTCATTCCCCGGCGCCTGTCTGCGGCATCTGCCGGCCTCCTCGCGTTCCTCTGTCGTGTGCTTCTCCCGGCGTTGCGACCGTCGCCGGTCTGGGTTTGTCGTTGTCTCGCCTTTCGTGTCCAAACCGCCACTCCGCCACTCCGCCTCGCCATCTCCTCACCTCGCCACTTCGTGCCCTTCTACCACAGATGCCGCAGCGCTGCCGCGCGTACGCCTCGCCACCAGGCGCCACCGGGCACAGCATCTGGCCCGAGGCCTTGCCCGTGCGCCAGTCCAGCAGGCGGCAAACCGTTAGGGACACTCCCGCACGCGACGGTGTTCAGCGGCGCACGCGCCGTTCCTTTTCCGGCAGCCATTACGATACACACAGCAGCTCGTCCACTGCAGCTGCCGCCAGCACTGCCAGCGGCCCCCGCGAGAGCAGAATGCACATGCGCACGATGTCCGCATCGTCGCTGGTGCCAATAGCACATGCGCCAGGCGCAGCCAGCACAACATGGCCTGCCAAGCGCGCTGGGCGCCTGGCCAGCGTGCTGCGCACTGGGCTCCGCAGAGCCCCGTCGCTGCGCAGTGGGCCGCAGGCGACCACCCGCGCGCGTGCTGCCACCGACATATCCGCGGACTATGTCTCGGTATCAATGGCCGGCGGCCCCCACACATCCGCCGCCACCGTGGCCCCGGCCGACGAGCACAGCGCCTGGACATCCGCCCCTGGCCGCGGCGAGCCGTATCCACCGGCCTCGCTCGCCGCCACCGCCAGCTCCAGCTCGGCTACCATCGGCCACGCGGCCGCGCAGGCGCCGTGCACATTCCGGCCGCGCAAGCGCAGCCTGTCGGTCGGCGGCGAAAACGGCTGCTGCAACTTTTTTGCGCGCCAGGTTGAGCAGTACGGCCTGCAGCCGCTGCTGACGTCGCCCGTCGCCACCTGCTACTTTCTGGCGTCCACCATTTCAAACTACACGCCAGAGACCCTGCTGTTCTATCTGGAGGCCGAGCACTACCGCACCGCCAGCTTTCCCGACAACGACCGCCGCACGCGCTATGCCAAGGGCCTCTACAAGGCCTTCATCTCGCACCGCGCGCCGCTAGAAATCAACATCAGCCACGCCATGCGCCTGCGCATCACCGGCACCTTCCGCGCCACCGAGCCCGCCACTCCGGCCATCTTCCAGGAGACGCAGGCCCACGCGCTCGGGCTGCTCGAGCAGGACTTTGCCCAGTTCCGACAGCGGCCCCTCTTCCGCCGCATGATGGCCGACCTCTCGACGCCGCCCGTTGCCGCGGCTGCTGCTGGTGCTGCTGCCGCCGCCTCAGCCCCGTCGCTGCGCACCGGCGGGCGCGTGCAGCACCTGCGGGCCGTCGCAGCCGTGTACGACGCGCTAGCCACCACATACGGCATCCACTGCCTGCCGCCCGGCAAGCCGCGCCTGGTCGAGTCCGAGGCGCCGCTGTTTACCAAGTTTGCCGACATGGATCTCACCTCGACCGAACTGCTCACCGCGCTGCCCGCGTGGCTCTGCCGCACTACCATCCGCCTCCTGGACACGCCCATGCCGTCGTCGCACGAAGAGCTGGGCCACATGCTGCGCGCGACCTGCGGCCCCGCCCCACGCCCGCCCACCGCAGACCCAACGGTGCTCGCGCCGCCACGGGCCTCCCCGGTGGCTGCCGTGGCCTCGGAGCCAGCAGCGGCGCACGCTGAGCCCGCGGACTCTCCCGCCTGCGTGGACGGGTCGGCCAAGAAAGCAAGCAAGCAAAAGTCGCTGCAGCGACTGCGCCTCCGGTTCCTCTCGGAGCCGGCCGACAGCCAGGCGCGGCACGACACCAGCGGCCCGGCCTCGGCGCCGGCTACCGTGCGGTCTCGGTGGGACTCGCTGTGGGGCTCGCGTCGCCGCAGGCCATAGCCGACGGTCTCCGCAAGGGATAGCTCTGCTGCTCGGTCGATGCCCAGCCACGGGGGGCGCAGTCCCTGGCCCGTTGTAGTCAGGTGCCGGGCCATAGTCGCTTCGCTTTCAGGAGGCATATGAGAGGCAGCCATATAAAACTCCCCCGTCCAAAATGGGGGGCGTTTCGGATTGTGCACCCGCCCCCTCCTCGTCGCGCCGCTTACTCGCTTGCGGATCCGTGGGCGTGGTGTCGCTGTGCCGCCCCTCCCGAAATGACCTCCCGACTGCCGCCAGAGCTGCTCCGGCTCTTCACGCCGCGGCCACCGCTGGCGCACGTCGAGCCGCTCGACCGCGCGCCAGACGAGAGGGCTGCACCAAGGATAACAGGAATTGCTGCGTACGCTGCAGAGCTGGCAAACGCGCCGCGGAGCGAGCCGACAGAGACGCCCAAGCAGCGAAAGGAGCGCCTCAAGGCCGAGCGCGCGCAGCAGGCACGAGACAACATCGTTCGCGGCGTGTCGACGTGGGATCCGGCGCTGAACCTGCAGGCGACTGAGGATCCGTACAAGACTCTGATTGTAGCGCGGCTCAACTACGATGCTACCGAGGCGGTTCTGCGCGACGAGTTTGGAAAGTTTGGCGAGATTGCAAGCGTGAAGATGGTGAAGGATATGGAGGGCAACTTTCGGGGCTACGCGTTCGTCGAGTTTGCGCACGAGTCGGGCCTGCGTGAAGCGCACCGCGCCGCGGATGGCATGCGTATCCTTGGCCGGCGCGTTGTCGTCGACGTGGAGCGGGGACGGACCGTCAAGGGCTGGCTGCCGCGCAGGTTCGGCGGCGGGCTGGGCGGCACACGTATCGGCGACAAGAACCAGAACCAGCGGGAGCCCGGCAGGTTCGACCCAGCAGCGCTAGCACAGAACGGCGGCCGCAGGTACGGCGAGCACGGGCGCGATCGGCCCGCCCGCCCCCGCGACCACGAGCGCAGCCGAAGCCGCGGCCGCCCCGGTAACGGGTACCACGATTCCTGGAACCGCCGGCGCGATAGGGAGCATGAGCGCGACCGGGACAACGACAAGGATCGTGACCGCAGCGACCGCAGCGACCGGCGCAGCCACAGGTACAGAAGCCGCTCGCCATCCGCGCGGTCACCGAGGCGCGAGCGCTCGTACGACCGAGGGGGCGGCGGCGGAGGTAGTTCGCATTATTCTCGCCGCTATTGACTGTGCGCGTGTGCACGCGTGTGCGTCTCTCCGGTAGGTCGACCGCCTAGTACCTTTGTCCGTCGCTGCTCGCCCTCCCGCCCGCTGGTCTCGCCTCTGGCCTGCGTCCCTGGGCTGTGGCGCTGGCATATGTCCACTGCGTCTGCCTCCCCCGAGCCCTTGCAGCATGCCTGATGGGCACTTACCCACGCGCATGCCTCTTAGTACCATTGCGAGCCGCCTGGAGCTTGACGCATGACAGGTGAGTTGCCACACTCGATTGTATCTTGCAATGAAGTTTGTGTTTGGTCAGAAGGGGGTTTGCGTGTGTGAGTGGCAGTGTTTGTGACAGATGGGGGGATTGTGTTGCCCTGGGGCATGGTGTATTCGCCGACTGGGATGTGTCCGTTGGCGGTGGTGGTTTTGCGTCAGCCAGGTGTGGTTTGGTATACGACTCTTTAGTGCCACTAGTTCTTTCCACATTCCATTTACCCCACCCGCAATGGCATCTACAATAGAATGCCTGCACATGATGCAGCTATGGCTCTTGTAAGGACATTTGCACATCCCGGAGTTGACTATACCATCTCCTCCCCGGCCAGGAAGAGGCACGCTGCAGCCTGGGAACATCATCGCATGCAGCATGCTCAACAACCACAAACATCCGGGATGGTTAATGCCATGTCTGCAAACAGACGCCGCTAACACGTCCTCCGTCCGAGGCGGATGGTGAGGCGTCAAGATACCGTGGGTAAGAGGCTGGCGTGCTGCCGACTGTGCTGTGTGTATTGCAAACTACCCATGTGAACTGGTCTGTTCTGCCATTCTGTTCTGCCTCCTGACCGATGCCAACCGAACACCCTCGGACAAACCGCCACCCCCAACGCACATGACGCGCCCCGCGAGCCCATACCCGTTATTGTGCAGCCGGGGCCGGCGAGACTCGGTCTGTACCGGCGCCCGTCCAGTTAAGCGCCAACTTGCATGAATGTACTTTTCGACACGCTATACTCGCAGGAGCCATGCAGCGAGCCAAGGCCAAAAGGCCTGCTGCCACGTCCGGCGCCGCCGTTAGGCGGTATTTCCCCGGGAAAGCGCCCGACGTGGCGCGGGCCGATCTCTCCGCCTCGGACAGTGACGGCGAGCAGGAGGCAGCGCCGGCGCCGGCACAGAGGATCACAATACCCAGCCTGGCTGCGGCGCGTGCCGCTGACGACGCTGTGGGGCTTAGGTCTGCAGATGATCTAGATAGGGATGCCAAGGGGCTCCTCCAGGCCCGGCTGCTTGCGCGTCAGCAGGCAGGCGATGACAGCAGCAGCAGCAGCAGCAGCAGCGAAGATGGTGGCTCCAGCGACGAGAGCGATGGCCGCCGCAGAGCCCAGGCGCTGCTACGGAAACAACAGCACAGCATACAGGATGTAGGACAGCCTGCGAGCGGCCTGGACTCTGGCGGCGCATCCGACTCGAGCAGCTCCCCAGGCGATTCGGATAGCGACGACGGCTATGCACAGCCAGTCTTGCTGAAGCCGATGTTTGTGCCAAAGTCGCAGCGGCTAGCAGGGACGCAGAGCAGGCCGTTGCCGGCCAGCCGCAGCCTTGGTGCCGGCGAGGAGGCAGGCGCCGAGTCGGCAGAGGACCAACTGCGCGACAGGCGTGAGGCGTCGGTGCGCAAGGCCGCCGAAGAGGCGCGGCGGACACGCGAGGGCTTGGCTATGGACGAGCAGGGCGGGACAATGGCCAGCGACGGCGACACCGACGACACCGACGTTGACGCCGAATTCGAGGCATGGAGGGCGCGCGAGCTGCAGCGCATCAAACGCGACAAAGAGGAGCAGGAGGCGGCCGACCAGGAGGATGCAGAGCGCGCGCGAGTGCGCGGCATGACCGAGGAAGAGCGTGAGGCGGCAGGGATAGAGAGGGCCTGGCGGCAGCGAGAGGAGAAGGCCCAGCGCGTGGCCTCGCTTGCGGCCGCTGCAGCTGCTGAACGACCAGGCCAGGCGGCGCCGGCAGCCGACGCAAGCGCTAGGGCAGCACAGGAGATGCTGGAGCACGCGCTGAGGTCGGAGAGGCCGCACTTTGGAAGCAGCAAATGGCGCGGCTACAAAGCCGAGGATACCTCGCGGCCTCGCCCAACATAGGCCGCGAGCGGCTGGCCGGCCTGGTCTGCTGGCTCATATTCTCCAATACCTATTCGCTCGAGCCCCTCATGGCCTTGTAGCACCCCGTCCATCGACTGTGCAGACTCGCTGCTTCATTCTGGCATCGTGGCAGACGTGGGTGCTACAGCAAAGTGGCGGCGGGCGATGGATGGTGTGGGCATGGCCCAGAGAGCCTGGGGCCGGGTCTGCGGTGGCTGGCCCTCCGTGGGCGCACGGACGCATGTTCTCAAGCTTTGTAGGGAGGAATGGCGCCCTGTTCAGCACACTGTCACGAAAACAGCCCTCTCCTCAGCCATAGACATTGTCTCTAGTCAGCGCGCTCAAACCTGAGGCTGATGCTGTTTACGCAGTGGCGCTCATCTGTCGGCGTTCGGAAGCCCTCGCCCTTGAACACATGGCCAAGATGCGACCGACATTTGCTGCAGACGATTTCGGTGCGGGCCATGCCTAGCGAGCGGTCCTCGATGCGATCCACCGCGCCAGGGAGTGCGTCGTAAAATGCAGGCCACCCGCAGTGAGCATCGAACTTTGTCGACGACTTGTACAGAGGAACCCCGCAGGCTCCGCAGCCATAGACGCCCGCCTCGCTTGTGTGGATGTACTTGCCGCTTCCGGACGGCTCGGTGGCCTTTTGGCGGAGCACGGCAAACTGCTGTGGCGACAAGATGGCCTGCCACTCTTTCTCGGTTTTTTTGCTCATGCTGTGTGGCGTGCGCGCAATGGCGTTTCCAGGGGGACGGCTGTAACTGCGGCGGCAAACTGTGTATCGCCAGGGACGCACGCAAGTGTCGAGTAGCGCACGCGGCAGCATGGGAGAGCGGGGGTATCGGGAGCAGAGCGGAGGCATCAGGGCAGTGGAACGCCAGCGATGGTGACGCTGTAGGACATGCTGGCCAAGCCCGCGGCTCGGCTCGGCGGGTGGGAGCCGCGGCTCGGCTCGCCTCCCGCAGCCCAGCAAGTTCAAATTTTGTGCCGCTCTGCGCGGACCGAGCGCTCCAGGTTGTCCTCTGCTCCGCTCCAAACAGCCCCCACTTGCCGCACTTGATATTTGTCGCCTTCCTGGCAGGCCGGCTTGCGCGACCCCCGGTGCATAATGCCCAAGACGTCAAAGAAGAAGAAGCAGCAAAAGGCCGAGGACTTCAAAAAGGTCAAGCTCAAGGTCGGCAAAAAGAAGGCGGCACCGACAAATGCAACCGACACGTCGTTCACGGCGAGGGCAATTGTGCTCTCGGAGCAATCGATCGTCGCCGACAAAAGCTCGCAGCTGACAAACTCGCGGAACCAGACACTCCGGGAGCTGTTGACGCAGCAGCGGCACTACAGCACGACGACGCGGAAGGAGGCGGTCGCGGGGCTGGCCGAATTTATCTCGCTGCACGGCGACGTGCTCCGCTCGGAGCTGGGGCCGATCATGGAGAACAGCTTGCGGCTGGTGGTGGATAACGAGCCTGTCGTGCGGCGGCAGCTGCTGAAGCTATACTCGGAGGCGCTGCCCGGCATCCCGGCCCGCGATCTTGCGCCGTTTGTGCCGCTGGCGGTGGTGTATATCTGCTCGGCGATGACGCACATCCTGGAAGATATCCGGACCGATGCTATGAAGTTTCTCGATCTGCTGGCGGATGTCGCGCCAGAGTCCGTGGCGCAGCTCTCGCCGCGGATCCTCCCCAACCTTCTGAGTCTTCTCGAGACGAGCACGTCCACGCCCGACAGCAAGCGCGCCGAAGTCAGCGCCCGCACAGCGCTGCTCAGCCAGGGCAGCCGGCTGGGCATCATGCGCAGCTGCTACAGGTACTTGAGCGTGTGCACGGAGGGCCAGGCCGAGGTGGCGGACCAGCTGCAGTTCATGAGGCCATCGGGTGCTGGGCCTGGCGCCAGGGGCACGGCTGACTGTCCATCGCTAAACTGCACCGGCAGCGGCCTGTATTTCCACCCGGACAGCCCGTCACCGTTTGGAGCCCTGGGCCTCTTTGGCGAAGCATCGAACGGCGGCCCAGACGCGGCCGGGCCAGCAACAGCAGTCTGCGCGACTAGCCGGGAGGCGCTCGGGCGGCTGTTTCCTTTCCTGCAGGCGACGTGGACAGAGGCATCGGCTATCTTTGCTACCAGCCGGATTGCGGGGGACCCGTCGCTGGAGCTGTGCACCACTGCCATGCTGTTGCTGCGGACGCTCTGGCGTGGAGGATACCCCGGGGCCATTCCGTCCGACGAGAAGCGCTTGGCGGGGTTCCTGCGCCAGTGCATGGTGCACTTTCCGTTCGGCGGGGAGCTTGCGAGGGACGCGCGCGTGGAGGAGCCGCTTCTGTTGCTGAACGTGAGTGTCTGCGAGCTGGTGGCTCTAATCCGGCAGGGCGCATTCGAGGGCTCCGCGGCGGCTGACCCTGCGGCAGAGGCCGAGCTTGGACGGTTTCTGGAGCGGGCCGTCGCATTCGTGCTGCAGACTGTCGGCTTGCCGGTCGGGCAGCGGGTGGCCACCCAGCAGCTGTCGGGCAGCGCGCACCTCCAGCACGGGCGGTTCGTGGAGCTTCTCCCGGTGATCTGGCGCTTGGCCCGCGGCGCCGGGCAGGACGACGCAGACCGGCTGTTGACGGCCGTGCTGCACTACGCCCGCGTGTGCCCGCCGACCTCGACCAGCAAGGCGCTGTGCATCCGCTTCCTGAGCCAGATCATCCAGGACCAGTGGTCGCGGGCGCCGGTGCAGGGCGCGCTGTGCCTCGCCGGGCCGCAGCTGGCGGGCCTGGTCGCCGGCTGGGTGCTGGGGCTGCCAAAGCTGCTGTGGCGGCTGCGCGATCGCAACCCCGACGCAAGCATGGCCGCGGTCGAGGCGCTGCGGCTAGTCCTCCGGCGCAGGCGGCTGCTGGACGCAGCGGCCGCTGACGCAGTGCAGGCCGGGCTGCTGACCCTGTTCTGCGTCAGCATCCCGGGCAAGGGCACCGTCCACGGGCCGTTCCGGCAGTACCCGCCGGCGCTGCAGCGGGCGGTGCTTGAGGCGGTTGCGAGCTGCCCGCAGCCGTCGGACAAGCTGCGGCACGCCGTGCGCGCCAGCCTGGCGGACGCGGCGCCGTGCCCGCAGGTCCGCGCGGCCGCCGACGCAATCGTTGGAGGTCCTTGAGATCACGCAATCGGCAGCCAACCAGCGGCGGTCTCGGCCAGCGGCCCCACCGGGCAGCCCCACCGGGCGGCCTCGCTCGGTCGGCGGTGGCGGCGGCGGCGGCGGCGGCAGCAGCCTTCTGCCTCTTGCTTGCCGCAGGCCACCAGCATTGCCTCGTCCATACACATTGCAAATAACAGTATTGCTGCTTCCCGCACCACAGCCCGCCGTGATGCTTGCCGCCAGGTTTGCTGCCCGAGCCGCCGCCCGCCACCCGGGCGCCCGCCTCTCGTCCACGGCCGCAGGCCCGTCTTCGTATCGGCTCGTCGTCATTGGCGGCGGCGCTGCTGGCCTGGCTGTGTCGTCGACGCTCAGCGAGCAGCTAGGCGCAAACGAAGTCGCCGTCATCGAGCCGTCGGCGGTTCACTATCAGCAGCCGCTGTTTACGTTTGTCGGCGGCGGCCTAAAGCGCTTCGCCGACGCCCAGCGCCCCATGGGCGACGTCATTGCACCCCAGGCCAAGTGGATCGCCCAGGCCGCGGCCGAGATTGACCCGGCGCAAAACACAGTCACGCTGGCCGACGGCACCAAGGTCGCCTACGAGTACCTGGTTGTGGCGGCGGGGATCGAGCTCGACTTTGCCGGCGTAAAGGGCCTCCAAGCGGCGATTGGCCGGGACGGCGTCGCCAGCAACTACTCGCCAAAGTACGTGCAGAAGACGTTCGAGTTCCTGCAGAGCGTCCGCGGCGGGAACGCACTGTTCACCATGCCCGCCACGCCCATCAAGTGCGCCGGCGCCCCGCAAAAGATCGCCTATCTCGCGGACGAGCTCTTCCGCAACAAGGGCATCCGCGACCGCGTCAGCGTCAGCTACTACACCGCCCTGGGCAAGATATTCGCCATCGACAAGTACGCCAGCGCCATGAGCGCCGTCGCGCAGAGCCGCGACATTGGCGTCAACCTCTTCCACGACCTTGTCGAGGTGGACGGCCCCGCAAAGAAGGCCACGTTCCAGATCCTGGGGTCGGGGCCCCGCGCGGGCGAGTCGGTGACTGTGCCCTACGAGTTCCTGCATGTCACGCCGCCGATGAAGCCCTTTGACTTTATCAAGCGCAGCCCGATTGCCAACGCCGCTGGCTTTGTCGAGGTCGACCAGCGCACCCTGCAGCACGGCCGATTCCCCAACATCTACGCCATCGGCGACTGCTCGTCGCTGCCCACCTCGAAGACGGCCGCCGCCGCCGCCGCCCAGGCCAGCGTCCTCAAGCACAACCTCCTCCGCCAGATCCGCGGGTCCGACGCCCCAGTCGCCGAGTACGACGGCTACACCTCGTGCCCGCTGGTCACAGGCAAGCACAAGCTGGTCCTGGCCGAGTTTTCTGGCTACACCGGAGCCCCCCACGAGACCTTCTTCTTCAACCAGGCCAACGAGCACGCCTTCTCCTACTGGCTCACAGCCGACGTTCTCCCCGCCATCTACTGGAACTCCATGCTCAAGGGCACCTGGAGCGGCCCCGCGTCGATCCGCAAGGTCGCCAACCCTGCCTCGTCAAACTGAGCCTGCCGAGCAAGTGTACGCACCACCGCCGTCCCGAAGTACACCCGCCCATATCAGCCTCAACGGTCAAGGCCCCACAAAGGAATTTTCAGGTTGGCTGGTGTCCAGGCGGCAGCATCGCTTGTCTGTAGCCTTGAGAAATACATTTGACATGTCTGCCCGTCGGCCAGCCCTAGGCCTCAGCGACAGCTCGGACGATGCCTCTATAGACAGGCCTATGCGCGCCTCGCGCCGCCGCGAGCGGCAGTCAAAGGATGCGCAGATGCTGGGGATGTGGGCCGACGACGGCCCTGACAAACAAGACATGGCAGGCGTGGGCTCGGCCGGACCACGCCACACCAAGGGCTCTCGGTCAATGGAGCCCACCGCTTTCGTAGCCGCGCAAGGGGCCGCCGGCGACATGGCGGCCTCCAGCAGCGCAGGCGTTGATAACGGCAGCGACTCGGACAGCAGCAGCAGCGGATCGGACAGCAGCAGCAGCGGATCGGACAGCAGCAGCAGCGGATCGGGCAGCAGCAGCATGTCGGACAGCCCCACGGCCAGCAGCTCCGCTGCGCGGAGAGCGGCCAGGAGCGATGCCGCTGCGAGGAGCGCCGATAGATCCCCGCCGCGGCTGCCGAACAAAGACTTTGGAAAGTTTGCCAGCAGCGCCGTGTGGGGCATGATGGCCAAGATGGGGTACAAGCCCGGCCAGGGGCTCGGAAAGCACGGCGAGGGCCAGGTCGAGCCGGTGGAGGTGAGGCTGCGCCCGTCGGGCGAGGGTATTTCGTTCAGTCGGAACGAAAGGAGTGCTGCGCCGCTGCAGGCCGGCACCCGGGACGCATCAAGAGCCGCGCGGCAAAGCAGACGGCAAACCCCTGCCACGCCCGCAAGGCAGCCCACGCCCGAGAGCGGACAAGCGGCGGCGGCGGCACGCCGCAAAACCGCGTACATGACATTGGACGAGCTCGAGCACCGCACAGAGGCGCAGGCAAAGGAGATATTTGTGGATATGACGCGCAACACGGAGGCGGGGTCGCTTGCGGAGCTGCTCGCGGCGAGGCTGCCACAGACAGAGCGGGAAGTGCTGGCCAGCAACGCACGCCTGGGCCTCGACCTTGCATTTGCCCGGCTGGAAGAGCTGGCGCGCGAGAGGGCTGTCGAGGAGTCCAGGAGAACGGCGTACGACAGGGATGTGGAATTGCTTGCGCTGACCACCAGCCGCCGGGCCTTGAAGATCGAGGGGCTGCGAGCCGTCGAGGCAGCCGTCGCCGCTGCCGGCGCAGCCCAGCACCAGGCCCGCGCAGACGATGCTGGCTCGGAGCCTACGGATGCCGCGCCGCTCTACGAGTCGTTCCGGCGGCTCCGCGAAACTGCATCGGCAATGGAGGAGCAGTGCGGCTTCGACGTTTGGGGCGAGCTGCGGCTGGAAAGGGTGATTGCAAGCAGCGTCCACCAGCACTTTCTCCGCATGTTCCGCACGTGGGACCCGACGGCGGAGCCGAATCTGGTCGCAGAGCTCGTGGGCCCGCTGCGCCCGTACGTCCAAATCAGCGGGCGCGGCTTGCCTGCGGCCATGATGACGCCGCTCGAATCGCTGCTCAACACGACGCTCGTGCCGCGGCTCTCGAGATTTGTACGCACAGAGTGGGACCCGTCGTCTGACGATGGCCTCGGCCGCATCCTTGCCGACCTTCCGCCTGCCGTTGCCGCCGCCGCCTCGAGTGGCATCGACGCCGTGCTCCAGCGGGCAGTGGGAAAGGCCAGCCCAAGGGTCGCCATGGCGAGACTCGCTCAAGCACCGGCGGCAGACCCGGAGGCGCAGCGGGCGGCCCTGGCGCCGCTCCGGTTCGACCACATGGTTATCCCCTGGCTGCCCTTTGTTGCGGATCCGAGCGAGCTGCTAGCGGGCGTGCGCCGCAAGCTCTGCTCGGCGCTTGACTGCTGGGTGCCGTCAAAGGGCAGCAACGACACGACCATGGCCCTGGTTTCGCCGTGGATGGAGGTGCTTGGCGGCAAGGAGCGCCACAAGCTGGCCGCCGCCGCTGCCGCCCGCCTGGACGCAATGCTGCGAGCCGAGCTCGAGTTCAATGCGCATCGGCAGGTCGTCTGGCCGTTCAAGCTCCTGGTCAAATGGCACGGCATACTTCCGCGCGACGTGTGGGCATCGCTGGCGCGGCGCGGCGTCCTCGAGCGCTTCTTGGACTACCTGCGGCGGTGGCTCGAGGACCGTGACGCGGACTACGCAGAGGTCGCGGACTGGTACTGGCAGTGGAAGCTGCTGTTTCCGGCAGACGCTGCCACATACCCTGGCATACAGGACGCCTTCCGGGAGGCGCTGGTGTACATGGCCTATGCGCTGGAGCAGCGAGCACACCACTCGCAATAAATAAACCATTTTATGGCGTGCTGCCGGCGTCAGGGCTGTTGCAGCCTGCCGCCACATCCCTGGGCTTGCGCGAGGGCGTGCTGTGGTCGTCTGCGAGCTGCTCGAGCTCGCTGTCGCGGATGATGTCCTTGATGCTAGGAAGTCGCTCGGCAAGAATGTCCGCGTACATGCGGCACTTTGGTGCTGGGATCCCGACGCTGCGGGAGACGCTAACCCAGTCATTCCTGTGGCGGGCCAGTGCCGCAAAGAGGCGATTGACCACGTCGCTAGGCACGACAGCCCTGACGGATCCGCCTGGCACCCTTATCGCGTCGGGTTTGCGCGACACCCCTCGTCGAGACCACACATTCATAATCGCGAGGACGTACGGCGTCATTGCGGACGTTGGACCGCTCTTGAACACGCGGGCAAGCCGGCCGCTCGGGTCATAGCCACCGTGCTCGCCGGTCGGTCGCAGCGCCGACACGCCGTTGTAATCGCGTATCCGGGAGAAGGGGTCTATCCCCAGCAGGTCGACGCCATGCCGCTTTTCGAGCAGGCACCACCGGGAATACTGGCGGTAGAGCTCGACCGGGCGCCTTTCCGGGAAATACGCACTGGCCAGATACTGCCATTTGCGGCCGTGGTCCCTCACCAGCTCGGCCAGCCGCCTAGCCTCGCTGGTCGTGATGCGGCCAGCGGTCGTTACGTGCGCCGTTGTCTGCCATTTTCGGATGCATTGGTGGGCCGTCCTTGTCCCTACCTGGCTGGCGACATACACCCAGAACTGCCGCGCCAGATAGTCGGAGGTGCCGTCACCGAGCAGCAGCCACGGCTCCTTCCTTTCCGCATCTGCAACTGCTTCTGGCGTGTCGCTGACTGTAGCAATCGCATCAACCGTGCTCCGCAGCCGCGCTGCCTCTGCGTCGTCCCACACGCCCCCGCAGACCTTCTTGAACCGCGTGTATGTGACGCGCTTTCCCTGCCGCGGCAGCAGCGTGTGCGTCCACCGGGAATGGCACTGGGCAGGCGTTCTGTTGGTCGGCAGCATCCTGGCCACAGCCACCCACGACCCGTGGTCGCCAGGTACATTGCCGGTCTGCATGTACTTTTGGACGGCCCGGGCGAGGTCATCGTCCTCCTTCTTCGTCCACGCGTCGCGGTTCTTTGGCTGCAACACGGACCAGCGGCTCCGCGCCTTCAGTGGGCTCCCCGCGATCCCAAGCGCAGCAGCAATATCTGTCCACGCCCTGCCCTTTTCGGCCACAAGCTGTCTCAGCTGTTCGTCCTGTTCCTTGGTCCACCGGAGGCGCTTGCCCTTCGCCAAACCTGGTAGCGGCTGCGGGAGCGGCAGCTGCTTGGTGCTCGCCCGCTGCCAGCACACGCGCGAGACATGAATGGTGGGCCGGGGCATGGGAAGTGCCGGTTGTGAGCTTGAAGCACGAGGTGGCTACGATTCGATTCGATGGAACTGTCTTCTTTTGCCCACGACTGGGGAGATGGGCGACTATGGCAGCGCCCGCACAGGAGGCCTGGGCGGCATGCGCGCATTCGTCATGGAACTCCAGGAACGCCGCGCCCGCATCCCCACGCTATTCGTCAGAGAGATCGCTGCCAAGAAGTACGACTGGTACAAGGACCGGTGCGCACTTCAAGTGGACAAGGAGGAACAAGGCTCCATCCACCCCGAACAGCGACGCAAACTGATGAAGCAGCAGCGGGCACGATGTAGACCCAACCCACGAGCTAACGAGGACGACGGACTACCGCACTGGCCAAGAACAACAAAGAATCGGCGAGACGACATCAGCAAGAGCTACCGCGCCACCATCAACAACCTCCTCCTCGGACCCGCTGCAAGGGACTTATAATGCCCCCCCTTGCACTCCCAGCTGGCACCTCTGCAGCCGGGTAAGAAGACCCACCGGACTCGT
The DNA here is from genome assembly GCA_027595825.1 of Coemansia biformis. Taxonomy (NCBI): domain Eukaryota; kingdom Fungi; phylum Kickxellomycota; class Kickxellomycetes; order Kickxellales; family Kickxellaceae; genus Coemansia; species Coemansia biformis. Next base: position 19,361 of record JANBOI010000047.1, read on the forward strand.
CTGGATGCCGCCACAATGTGGAATAGGTGCAGGGGTCTCAGGTAGAGCCCATGATGGGCCACGTAGCCTTCGGCATGTCAATCTTTGATCTCTTTGATTTCTTAGCCATGTGCCTCGCTGCAATGAATCTACTATTTCGGTTCGGGCGGCATGCGCGCATCGGCCGGGATGAGGCATGCAGCAAGATGCCCAGGCCGGCGTCCATTACTCAGCTGCGCCCATCCAGGGCACAAATACACCAGCTTCTGTCGTCGCAAACTCTTTTAACGAGTACAGTAAATGGCTGCTACATGTGTTGCCTGCTGCGAACCAATGAGCTGATCGACCGAGCCGCTTGGCCCTTCACTTGTCCTCATGCTGCCACGCCGCCATTGGCGCAATCTTGGCATACAGAGCCACACAAAGTCTGTCTCCCTGGTGCGGACCGGTTCACACAAGCCAGCACGTGTGTGCAGCATGTGTGCAAGCCCTGCCTCGGGCGGATGCGGGATGATATCGTATACCCGCCCATCCACATAGCGGCACTATGCGTCTACTGCGTGCTGAGTGCTCTAGCTCTCCGCGCGGGACTGGGCTGCTTGTATGGTAGGTCGGTACATCAATCCGCACAGAGCACGCGCGTGCACATCATACACACGTGCAGTCGGCGCTCGGCCGGGAGTTAGCAGAAGACATAGCATGTGACACATGTTTTGGATTGCTTTGCATGGTTCGCGCGTGACATGCAGGTGGCGATGCTCACGGCGCATTCATCTGACTTGTAAGTGCTCAGGCGTGCGTCATTACCATTGTCTGCCGTGCCGACACGCCGCCGGCGCCGGCGCCGGGGCAGCGGAGGGCAATGCGGCGGATGGGCAGGTCGCGCGCCCCATCTAGCCTGCGTTACGCCAGTGGCGGCGCGCCGGACACGCGCCGCGGAGCGATGGAGTGGCGACAGGCTCAAAGGCGGGAAATACAACCTACCCATGTGGCGAGCGCGGGTGCGCGTGGCCACTGCCTCGATGCCTTGAAAAGTACGCGTTGCATCCCGCTCCTAGAGACCTCGCTGCCGTCCACCAACTCATTTTTCTTTGCCTACACGTTGTCTTTGGTGCCATCCGCCAGCGCACGCGAACAGCTGCCGCAATGTGTTACAACTATATATGCAGATCATGCAGGTCGTACATTACATCCATGTTCTGCGCAAGCTACGAAATGACCGGGGTATGCCGCCGCGGCCCGATGGCCGTGTACGAGCAGCGGTGTCTTCACTGCTTTGCAAGGTACTCGCGGCGCGCCGTGTCCAAGGCCGCCACCTAGTACCTCTGCCACCTAGTACCTCTGCCGCTGGCAAATACATAGTCCCACGCGGCAATAAGAGCCCACAGGTGCATTCGGCATCCACAATGCAGCAGGAAATAGTGCTGGGGGTCTGTGCTGGGCGGGCGACTAGCGCGGTGGACTGCGCGGCCGCGCCGGCGGGCAGTTCTCGCGGCGGAAAACGGAAGGATATGCGGACATGAGCGCGACCGACACATCGAACAGGCGCTCGCCCACGCCGACAACGTAGCCCAGCAGCCTCCGGTGGCTCTTGCTTGACAGAATGCTCGGCTGCAGCGTAAGGCCTGTGGAGCGGCGTATTCCCGCCAGGCAGACAGAGATAAGCGTCAGATCAAACGACGCGTGCAGTAGCATTCCGACGATCCCCATTGTGTGGCTGGTTCTGTAAGGAGTACAGGGAGGCAATGGCGAGCGAAGGGTGGCAAAGTGTGTGTGTGTGTGTCGGGAAAAGCACGGCAGCCGCCCAGCATGACGACAGCAGTCCTTGTGAGACGTCATCAGCCGCGGGCATGGATTGTGGCATGGCCCCGTGGACAGGACAAGGCAGCATATAGTGCTATGCGAATTACTTTGCGTTAGGTCGGAAGGGAGTTTGCATGGGATTGCGTTGCCCCCGGGGCATGACTGCATTGGCCGGCCGGGATAAGTCCATTGGTAGTGGCAGGTTTGCAACGGTCGGGTGTGGTTGGCGTTAAACGATCCCAGACGTTTGTGGTTGTCGAGCGTGGTGCATGCAACGACCGCTTCCTGGGCTGCTGTGTGCATCATCCTGATTGAGGGGGAGATGGTACCGCCCATTCCTGGCAGCGTAGATGCCTTTACTAGTGAGCTATAGCCGCCACATGTGAACATGGTTGCAGTGTGCTGGCATTATGTTGTAGATATCATTGCGGGTGGGATAAACAGCTCGTGGAAAGTACTAGTAGCACTGAGGAGTCGTGCATCAGACCAGCAACCGCCTCCTTCCCAATGCCGCTGTCTCCTGCCGACGCAAACTGCCACTGCCAACGACGCATCCCGGCTGGCGCAAACGACGCATCCCGGCTGGCGCAAACGACGCATCCCGACGGGCGCCTATCTGCCACCAATCCGCCGCCAACTCTGCCACCCGCCCGCGCAAACGCCGCCACACGCCGACGCGAACCTTGCTTCAACCACGGCGCCAGTCCTTTTGCAAGACACAGCAGTGGTGTGCGTGATTTGATTGACTCGCTCCTCGATCAGTGCGGGTGCTTGCGTGGGCAGCAGCGTCATGCTCGCTCCCATCCGACAGGCACACAGGCGCTCACTCTCGCCTCTCCTGCCTGCATTTCTTGTCCTCCGATTGTACCGAGCTCTCCCGGCTGCTACGGTGTATCGACACCTGGAATTAGCGCCCTGCACGGACAGCCTTTGTACTGAACAGCACCAAACGCCTGGAGGCTCGAACACGCAGATGGCGCCACCAGCAGAGCCCAGCACCGGCTTCAAATTCGACAATGTGAAAAGGAACCAGCTGCTCGGCGACAAGGGCTACGGGCAGCCCACGGCAACCAAGACAGGGACGACGATTGTCGGGATTATCTACAAGGACGGCGTCATCCTTGGCGCAGACACGCGCGCCACCGCTGGACCAATCGTCGCAGACAAGAACTGCGAAAAGATACACTACCTGGCGCCGAACATGTACTGCTGCGGCGCGGGCACAGCAGCAGACACCGAGTTTACGACAAAGATGTTTAGCTCGCAGCTTGCCCTGCACTCGCTGAGCACTGGCCGCGAGGCGCGCGTGGTGACGGCCATGACCATGTTGAAGCAGTTCCTGTTCAAGTACCAGGGGCACATTGGCGCGGCGCTGGTTCTGGGCGGCTACGACGTCACCGGGCCGCACCTGTTTACCATCCACCCTCACGGATCGACGGACAAGCTGCCGTTTGTGACCATGGGTTCGGGCTCACTCGCTGCCATGTCGGTGTTTGAGTCTCGCTGGCACGAGGGCCTATCGCGCGAGGACGGCCTCGAGCTCGTGAAGGACGCGATCGAGGCAGGCATATTCAACGACCTTGGCTCGGGCTCGAATGTCGACGCCTGTGTGATCACCAAGGGCAATGTTGAGTATATCCGTGGCTTCTCCAGGCCCAACGAGCGAGCCGTCAAGGAGCAGTCGTATAGGTTTGCGCAAGGTACAACCGAGTTTATTGTGCCCACGGCCACCGCCCAGGGAGAAGAGGCCGCTGCGATGGATGTATCTGCTTAGGCCCGGGCGCAGCAGCCGGCCGCTGGTATAGCTGCTCGCGGCCTCCCTGTCGAACTCTTGCAGCCCCATTCCGTAGTCTCACACCCATGCGACAGCAACATCGTTGATTGCATGCCGCTCCCATTACGGATGGCTCTCCATAGTGCCAATAAATCAGCTTCATTGTCGCCTGGCTGCTCGGACCATGAGCCGCATCTACGTGTGCACACATCTCTCCTTACAGCCCCAACCGGTCGCCCATGTGCGCCGCCAAAGCAACCACAGAGCCCCCCGATGCCTGTGCCGAACCCAGCCATAGCGAACAGCAGCAATGCGACCAGCGTGTGACTGGGGAGAATGGATACCGGGTGCCGTGCCGAAGGATTCTGGATCCTAGAGACATGGCTGTCTGGGAGCGCTCGCCAGCATACAGGGAGGTTGTCGGTTTCGTTGAACAGCTGAGCAAAAGCGTCCAGGGCAAAACGGTATCCTCCCAGTACCCTGTCTCGGCAAGCGTGCGCGGTATATGCAGGTTGCTGGACACCGCGGAGCAGTGGATCAGCAAGCACCCGCCAGAGACGTCAGCGGCGAGGTTTGGAAACCGCGCGTTCCGCAGCTGGGAGGCTGAGCTCCGACAGCAGGCGCCGGCACTGCTGTGCGGCCTGCTGCCGGAGCAATGTCACGGCGCGACAGTTGAGCTTGCACCGTATTTGATCGAGGGCTTTGGAAACGCCGCGCGCATCGACTACGGGTCCGGGCATGAGCTGTCGTTTCTGGTGTGGCTGCTGTGCCTGTGCAAAATTGGTTTCCTGGAGCCAGCCGACTCGGCCGCCATGGTGCTCGTTGTGTTCCGCAAGTACATCGCGCTGTGCCAGCAGCTGCAGCGCAGCTACAAGCTCGAGCCAGCGGGAAGCCATGGCGTCTGGGGCCTCGACGACTACCAGTTCCTCCCGTTCTACTTTGGCAGCGCCCAGTTTGTCGGAGGCAGCATTCCGCCCGCGGAAAGCATTAGCCCGCGCCTGGCTGACGAGCAGGGCGACGAGTACCTCTACCTTCAGGGCATCCGCTTCATCACGGAGATGAAGCGCGGGCCGTTCTTCGAGCACTCGCGGCAGCTGTATGACATCTCGGGCGTCCCCAGATGGGAAAAGATCAACCAGGGCCTGGGCAAGATGTACCGGGCGGAGGTCCTCGGCAAGTTCCCCGTCGTGCAGCATCTGCCGTTTGGGAGCTTATTCTCTATATCATAACAACACCGGCCGGGCCGGCGCCGGGTGCCCGTGGTCCGGCCCGGGAGAGGGAATGCTGCGCCCAGCACGCCCGCTACTGCTGCTTAGTTTTCTTGCCGCCTCTTTCGGATCGGCACGGTCAGAGTTTATGTGTACGGTCCGCCCCAGTGTGTGCTCCCCTGCGGCGAGATGGCGCCGGGCGCGGGGTGGCGGCGGCGGCGATCTGACCACGGCAGTCACGATGCTGGCTGCGCGGCCAGCATCGCTATCAGATCACATGCCATTTCCGGATCCCAAGGCGCAATCGGCGCTCGCTCTTGCGTATCGCCAAGTCGCGAGCGCCCCTCCAGTTCCCCCGCGCCACGCAACCCGCTCTGCCTGCGGCCAGGCCCTCTCTCCGCTGTGTCCATTTGTGTCCCGCACGATGTCCGCCAGCCTTCCTGCAATCCGCGCGCTTCGTCTGTCCCGCATCCTCCAGCATTCAGCCAAAATGTCCTCAGCGACTGTACCCGCCGGCGAGCGCGCCGCTGCCGCTGCCACCGCGGGTAGCAGCGGCGGACTTCCAAAGCCCTCGCCCCTGTACGCGGCGGCGGGGCTGGACGTCTGGACCATGATGAACCAGGCCGCCGCCTCGGTGGGCGCGGTCAACCTTGGCCAGGGCTACATGAGCTTCCCGCCAAAGGACTTTATCACGCGCGCCGCGCAGGAGGCGCTGGCCGAGAACTCGCACAACCAGTATGCACCACCGCGCGGCCGGCCCGGGTTGCTGGAGCAGGTAGGCGCCCGCTTCTCCCGGCTGCTCGGCCGCGACATTGACCCGGGCTCCGAGCTCAGCGTGCATGCCGGGGCCAACGAGGCGCTTCTGTCGGCCTTCACCGCCTTCCTGGAGCACGGCAAGGGCGAGGAGGTCATCCTCATCGAGCCGGCGTTTGACCAGTACACGCCCAACGTCATCATGGCTGGCGGCCGGCCAGTGTACGTCCCGCTGCGCGTCCGCACAACCAAGGACCCGGCAAGGGAGGTTGTCTCGAGCAGCGACTGGAAGCTGGACCCGGCGGAGTTGGAGGCGGCCGTCAGCAGCAAGACGCGCATCCTGGTCCTCAACACGCCACACAACCCTGTCGGAAAGGTATTCACGCGCGAGGAGCTCGAGGAGATTGGCGCTGTCGCCCAGCGCCACAATCTTCTGGTCATCGCAGACGAGGTGTACGAGCACCTTACATACGGCATCGAGCATGTCTCCATTGCCACGCTTCCGGGGATGTGGGAGCGGACCATCACCGTCGGCTCGGCCGGGAAGCTGTTTGGCGTGACTGGCTGGCGCGTGGGATGGGCAGTGGGCCCGGCGTCGCTTATAGCGCCCACGCTCTCGGCGCACACGCGCATCGTGTTTACCACCAACACGCCCCTACAGGAGGGCATAGCGTCGGCGCTGTGCCTTGCCCACGACAACGACTTTTTCAACGTGCAGCGCAGCGAGTACGAGCGCAGGCGCAACCGGCTCATGGCCGCCCTTGACGACGCAGGACTACCCTACGTCGTGCCCGACGGCGCCTACTACCTTCTCGCTAATGCCGCCTCAATCAAGATCCCCAAGGACTACGAGTTCCCCTCCTATATTGAGGCGCGTGGCTACAACTTCAAGTTGGCCTACTTTTTCATCAAGGAGTTTGGCGTGTCGGGGATCCCGCCGACCGAGTTCTATTCTGACGCACACAAGGCGTTGGCAGTGGACTACATTCGCTTTGCCTTTTGCAAAACCGACGAGGTCCTGGAGGAGGCTGCCCGACGCCTCCAGAAGCTCAAGACGCACCTCCAGTGTTCAGATTAGAGCCCCATCCCAGCAGATGTTGTCCTTTGCCACCAGGTAGCCGCAATTACATCCCTCTGGGGAACATGTATTCTGGAATACACATGCACACACATACATGCACATGCGCGTGCACACGCCATCCTCACTAGCTGGTCGTATTGCCCCGCTGGGATGCAGGGTTTTTAGACGACCCCCTCCTCAAAAGCCGGCCTGCGCTGCTTTAGGACTGCGTGGCCCGAGTCAGGCCGCGCCGGCGTTCGGCGGCGTGCGGTCGTGGCGGGCATGCGGGACGTCGGCCGGCGGCGGCAGCAGCGCGCTGCGCAGCTCGTCGAGAGGGTGCTGTCGGGGGAGGTGGAGCGCCGGCTGCGGGTGGCGGGACGCGTCGAGCGGCGGGTGGAGCGGGCTGCGGAAGGAGCGTGGCA
>JANBOI010000048.1:0-26224 GCA_027595825.1 Coemansia biformis
TTTTTGGACTTTTTGGCCGTGTCCTTGTCCTTCTTATCTTTACGTTTCGTGTCTTTGGCCTTGTCGTTCCTCCTTTCCTTATCCTTCCCAGGTTTGTTTAGGGCGTCGCTGACTTGCTCAGCCATGTGTGCGCCGCCCATCATACCAAAGCCGAATCTGCCGGCCGCAGCAACGGGTGCCTTCTTGGTGGATGGTGGCATCGGCGCAGCTGCAGTACCAGACGGCGACATGTCTGCGCTGTCGCCAATAGCCTCGCCCGCCGCCGTATTGTCGACGCGGAGCTTCAGCTTTTTGAAAAACGAGTCTTTGCTCGCGGCGTTGGCCTCGCGGTCCCGGCGGTTGACAGTGTACATCGGATCGAAGGGAGCGGCGACAAGCTGCCAGCCCAAGTGGTCGTCCTCGGCGGCGGGATAGTAGACACTGTTTAGGAGCCCGCTGCCGCTACTGCAGCTCTCAGCGCCCTCATCATGGACGCGCTTGTAGTGGCTGCCCTTGCTCTTCTCCCGCTTGTTCTTGGCGCCCTGACCAGCGTGCAACCGTGGCTGCATCCCTGGAAGGAGAGAGAGAGATCGAGGGGGCCGGGAAACGTTGCTCCGTTCCCAGCCAAAGGTGCACCACAAGTAGAGGGACTGCTGCTGGCGCTGTCTGTGGCCTTTCGTGCTGTACTGCGAGGGACAGGCGCCAAGGATGGTCGGAAAATGTGGATTCTTAATCGTGCAGGGAATGGGGGTGGGGAGGGTGGCTGATCGGCAGTGAACACATGTAACCACAGGGGCGGCAGGGGGTGTGTGCGGGGGATTGAGAGTGGTGGCCTGGGTGTTAGTGATGGAACGGGGATATGGGTGGATGCTTCCATTGAGGAGTGGCGAGGAAGGGGAGGATGTCGGGCCAGCCTACAGCATCGCCCACGACGACGCGCAGGGGGCCACGCTGACTGGCGGGGGGCTCTCGGCCGTGGGCGCGGGCACCGCGGGGACCGCAGGCACACCGGTCCAGATCACGGGCCCCGGGGCAAGGGGCAGCGGGCTAAAGTAGACCGCGACGTAGGAGGTCTCCATCACTGTCACCGTCGCTGCCGAGCAGGGCTCGTAAACATACGATGTAATGGTGACCGTCGGCGTCTGGCCCGCAACCTCGGTGCTGTAATCGACTTGGGCGCACTCGGTGTCGGCATCGGTCGCGGACGGAAGCTCTGGCTGGGGCGCTGCCGGATTCGGAATGACGGCTGGCGGCGGGGTTGCCGTAAACGCCGGCATGGTGGTGGCAGTGGCATCTGACTCGAACTTGGTTGACGTTGCCGGCGCAGACTCGCTTGGCTCGGGCAGCGCTGTGCTGGCGGCGTCGACCGACGACGGCTCCGGTATTTCTGGGATGGGCTCGATGGCGATTGTCACCTCGGGACAAGGTGTCGCGACCGGCGGCTGGACTTCCTCGTATGTATGCTCGCTATCCACCGAGCTGCCTGCTGGCGGCAGGACCGGCGCAACGGGCGCGGACGGGGCCGGATACACCTGTTCCGGGGGAACGGGCACTGGTGACGGCGGCGCAGGTGTCGGCTCGACAGGCGCAGGCGCAAGCACGGACGGGACTGGCGTCTCTGGGCAAGGCGTGGTCTCGGGGATCACCACCGTCTCGGCGGTCTGCTCGACAGCCGGTGTTGGGTTGGCCGGCGCTACGGGCGCGGATGGGGCCGGGTACACCTGCTCCGGGGGAGCGGGCACTGGCGACGGCGCCGCAGGCATGGACGGGACTGGCGTCTCTGGGCAAGGTGTGGCCCCGGGAATCACCACCGTCTCGGCGGTCTGCTCGACAGCCGGTGTTGGGTTGGCCGGCGCAACGGGCGCCGACGGGGCCGGATACACCTGCTCCGGGGGAGCGGGCACCAGCGACGGCGGGGCTGGTATCGGCTCGACAGGCGCAGGCGCGGGCGCAGGCGCGGACGGGGCCGGCGTCTCTGGGCAAGGCGTGGCGGCGACAGTCTGCTCTGCCTCTGCAGTAGGGTTTGCTGGCGCCACGGCGGGCGGCGAGGACGGTGTTTCTGGGCAGGATTCCGAGCCGACCGGATACGCGATCTCGGCTGTCCCGTCGACCTCGGGCATAGGCTTGATGGCCGCTGGCTGGGATGTTGGCAGGACAAAGTCCATGGAAATCAGGAACTGGGGGACTTGGATTGGTGCGGCTGGTGGAGGCAGCGCAGGGGCCGGCGGGATTGCAGGAGTGCCCGTGAAGGGGGGCGGAAGGGGCATGGCGGACAGGTCGGGCATGATGGGCGGCAGGTAGGCAATGTAGGCCGGGGCGGTTGGGAACGTGGACGCAATCGGCACGGGTGGCGCGACTTCGACATATGAAGACAAGGCGACATGCGCTAGGACCTCGGACAGGGCCACAAATGTGCACAACAACCTCATGATTGATGTGTGCGGCTGTACGCGGGGCAGGTGCGGAAAGAAAGGGAAATGGTCGGGTGCGTGCGGGCGCCGAGTTAAGGAGCGGCCCTGCAGCGGGTGTATGGAAGGGAGGGTGGCGGCGGACGGTGAGGAAGGCGAGGACGCAGGGGGGGGGCGCGGTGGGCGGAATGTTGCGTGAGCGGGATGCCGGGCACGTTATAACTGCCTGAGGCGGGGAGGGTGGCAGCCGTCAGCCTTATAGACGCCTTCCTGCGTTCTCCCGCGTGCGCAGCCTGCCTGCCCCGTGCCCGCGGTCCACGGTTGTTTTCACTTTCCGGGCGCAAGCGGGCTCGATCGCCGAGCTCCAGGGAGGCACGGTCCGGAATGGAGTGCGGAGTGCATGGAGCTACTGCGCTTTGTTTGCCAGCGCCTGGAAACGTTGCCAGGGCTGACAGCCCGGGCGGAACGTTCACAGGCACCGCCTACTGCGCGCATACTCGGCCGCGGCGTGCGCTGGTCGCGGGTCTCGCGGCCGGGACGCGCGGGGAGGGACATTGCAGCACACAGCGGGCCAGCCGCCGCTGATTCGCCGATTAGCGGATGGCTCAGGAACGCCATGTGCGCTGATTTCCGGGCGCCGTCGTCATCTGCTGGCTCCAGCGGCCCACGCGCCAAGGGCCGGCCTCGTTGCTGCTGGCGCCCAAGTTCCCCGCAGAGGGCGTGTGCTGGCGGCAGCGGAGGGAGGGGACAGCGGCCCCCTTTGCACCGCCGTGTGTCCTGCGCGCCCGACACTCTTTTCTCCCCCGTTTATTCGGTTTCAATCGTTGGCCGCATCGTGCCTGCTATCTTTGGATTTCTGGCCATAGCCTCTCTGTCCCCATCCAGCGCCATTGCAGCTCCGAGGATGGCCGACCAGCTGCCCATCACGTTCCAGGAGTTCGTCAAGGTAAGGCCCTCCGCGCGTAGCGCGCTGCCGGCAACCGCCGGGCGGGCCAGATGAGGCCGCATCTCGCGGGGGCGTGGAGGACGGAGCGCGAATTGGCCTGCTGGCGGGCCGGTCGCAGCGTCATGGTGCTCACTGCAGCGGGCCTGCCTCTCTGCGCCGGTGCGTGCGTCTCTGTGCTGCGAGCGTGTAGCTCCCCGAGCTGGGGATTGATGTGAGCAACATCAGCTTCAACACCCTGACGCTCCAGTCGGACAAGTTTATCTGCGTCCGCGAGAAGACGGCGCAGCGCGAGCAAGTATGCATTGTCGACCTGGAGGACACGTCCAGGACATTCCGCCGGCCCATCACAGCGGACTCGGCGATTATGAACCCAGAGAACAAGATCATTGCGCTCAAGGCGGGCCGGAACCTCCAGGTGTTCAACCTGGAGATGAAGGCAAAGGTCAAGTCGTGCATGATGAACGAGGACGTGCAGTACTGGCGGTGGATTACAGCGTTCGACGTTGCGCTCGTGACAGAAAAGTCAGTGTTCCACTGGTCCATCGAGGGCACGGCGGCGCCGGTGAAGCAGTTTGACCGCCACGCGAACCTCGCCGGCACACAGATCATTGCGTACACGACAAACGCCAAAATGAACTGGATGGCGCTCATTGGCATCTCGGCGCCGCAGGGACGCATTGTCGGCAGCATGCAGCTGTACAACAAGGACCGCGGCGCCAGCCAGCCGATCGAGGCGCACGCGGCAGAGTTCTCGGAGATCTGGCTCGAGGGCGCCGCGCAGCCGACACAAGTCTTTGCGTTTGCGTCGCGCGCAGCCAGCGGGTCTAAGCTGCACGTCGTCGAGATCGACCACGTCGAGGGCAACCCGCCGTTCCAGAAGCGCACGGTCGAGATGATGTTCCCGCCCGAGGCCGTCAACGACTTTCCGGTCGCGATGCAGGCCGGGCCAAAGTACGAGCTCGTGTACATGGTGACAAAGTTCGGCTTCATCCACCTCTACGATCTGGCGACGGGCGCGTGCGTGTTCACCAACCGCATCTCGGGCGACACGGTGTTTGTCACGGCCAAGCACGACAACGGGATCATCGCGGTCAACCGCAAGGGCCAGGTCCTCTCGGTGTGCGTCAACGAGGAGACGGTCATCCCGTACATCCTCCAGAACTCGGGCAACGTCGAGCTGGCGTTCCGGATGGCGTCGCGCGCCAACCTCCCGGGCGCGGACCAGCTCTACGTGCAGCGGTTCCAGCAGCTGATGAGCCAGGGCCAGATCAACGAGGCGGCCAAGATGGCGGCCAACTCGCCGCGCGGCATGCTGCGCACCGAGAACACGATCAACCAGCTCAAGCACCTGCAGAGCGGGCCCGGGCAGCTGTCGCCGATCCTGCAGTACTTTGCGACGATCCTGGAGAAGGGCGAGCTCAACCGCCACGAGTCGATCGAGCTCGCGCGGCCAGTGCTTGCGTCGAACCGCAAGGCGCTGCTCGAGAAGTGGCTGAAGGAGGACAAGCTCGAGTGCAGCGAGGAGCTGGGCGACATTGTGCAGCCGCACGACGCGACGCTGGCGCTCTCGGTCTACCTGCGCGCCAACGTGCCCGCAAAGGTGGTGCTGTGCTTTGCGCAGTCGGGCCAGTTCGACAAGATCGTGCTGTACTGCAAGAAGGTCGGGTTCAGCCCTGACTGGGTGTCGCTGCTCATGCAGATTTCGCGTGCGGACAGCGAGAAGGCCTGCGACTTTGCGCTGTCGCTGGCCAAGGAGGACCCGCCGCTGGTCACCGCCGACCAGGTCGTGGGCGTGTTTGCCAGCCAGAACCTCGTCCAGCAGACGACGCGCTTCCTGCTGGAGGCGCTCAAGGACAACAGGGAGAGCGAGGCGCACCTGCAGACCAAGCTGCTCGAGATCAACCTGCTGAACGCGCCGCCGGTCGCAGACGCCATCCTAGGCAACAACATGTTTTCGCACTTTGACCGCCCGTACATTGCGCAGCTGGCAGAAAAGGCCGGCCTGTACCAGCGCGCGCTGGAGCTGTACGACAACCTCGACGACATCAAGCGCGTCGCGGTGCATACCGAGGTCCTGAGCGGCGAGTGGCTGGTCAATTACTTTGGCAGCCTGTCTGTCACCGACTCGCTCGCCGTGCTGCGGCAAATGCTGGACCACAGCACTGCGCAGAACCTGCAGACCGTGGTGCAGGTGGCGACCAAGTACAGCGAGCTGCTCGGCGCGCAGAACATCATCGAGCTCCTCGAGGAGTACCGCTGCAGCGAGGGCCTGTACTTCTACCTGGGCTCGGTCGTCAACGTCTCCGAGGACCCGGCCGTGGTGTTCAAGTACATCCAGGCCGCGGTCGCGACGGGGCAGCTGAAGGAGGTCGAGCGCGTCGTGCGCGACAACAACCACTATGACGCGGAAAAGGTCAAGAACTACCTGAAGGAAGCCTCGCTGCCGGACCAGCTGCCACTGATCATCGTCTGCGACCGCTTCGACTATGTGCATGACCTTGTGCTCTACCTGTACTCGGCCGGGATGGCAAAGTACATCGAGGTGTACGTGCAGCAGGTGAACCCGGCGCGCCTGCCGCAGGTGGTCGGCGCGCTGCTGGAGGTCGACTGCGACGAGAACGTTGTCAAGTCGCTGGTGGCGGCGGCGCCGGCGCAGTTCTCTGTCGCGGACCTGGTTGACGAGGTCGAGAAGCGCAACCGCCTCAAGATCCTGCACCGCTGGCTCGAGGCCCGGGCCAGCGAGGGCTCGCAGGACGCCGGCGTGTACAATGCCCTGGCCAAGATCTACATCGACAGCAACTACGACCCCGAGCGGTTCCTGTCGACGAACAAGCTCTACGACCCGCGTGTCGTCGGCGCGTACAGCGAGCGGCGCGACCCCGGACTTGCATTCCTGGCCTACTCGCAGGGCGAGTGCGACGACGAGCTGCTGCGTCTGACGAGCGAGAACGCCATGTTCAAGCAGCAGTCGCGCTACCTGATCAAGCGCCGCGACCTCGGCCTGTGGGCCAAGGCGCTGGTCGGCGACGAGCAGTACCCGCTCAACCAGAGCCACCGCCGCCAGCTGGTCGACCAGGTCGTCAGCTACGGGCTGCCCGAGGCCGACGATCCCGAGGAGGTCTCGGTGTGCGTCAAGGCGTTCATGGCAGCCAGCCTCCCGCAGGAGCTGATCGAGCTCCTCGAGCGCATCATTCTCGAGCCGACGGCGTTCAGCAACAACAACAACCTGCAGAACCTGCTGATCCTGACCGCCCTCAAGGTCGACCCGTCGCGCGTCGCCGACTACATCAGCCGCCTGAGCAACTTTGACGCGCCCGACATTGCCGAGATCTGCATCAACAACGGGCTGCACGAGGAGGCGTTTGACATCTACAAGCGCTTCGAGGTCAACGCCGACGCGATTGGCGTGCTGATCGAGCACATCGGCTCGCTTGACCGCGCGTACGAGTACGCCGAGCGCTGCGACCAGCCCGCTGTGTGGAGCCGGCTCGGCAAGGCGCAGCTTGACGGGCTGCGCATCCAGGAGGCCATCAACTCGTACATCCGCGCGGACGACCCGGCCAACTACGCCGAGGTCATCGATGTCGCTTCGCACGCGGGCAAGTTTGACGACCTGGTGCGCTTCCTGCTGATGGCGCGGAAGAAGGTGCGCGAGCCCGCGGTCGAGTCCGAGCTGCTGTTTGCGTACGCCAAGACCGAGCGCCTGTCGGATCTCGAGGACATGCTGCGCGGCCCGAACATCGCGCAGGTGCAAAAGGTCGGCGACCGCTGCTACGACGAGGGCCTGTTCGAGGCCGCGCGCCTGCTGTTCCAGAACGTGTCCAACTGGGCGCGCCTGGCGTCGACGCTCGTGCGTCTAGGCGACTACCAGTCGGCGGTCGACTGCGGGCGCAAGGCAAACTCGACGCTGGTGTGGAAGGACGTGCACGCGGCGTGCATTGCCGAGAAGGAGTTCCGCCTGGCGCAGATCTGCGGGCTGCACCTGGTTGTCCACGCAGAGGAGCTGGTGCCGATGATCGCGCTGTACGAGTCGAGTGGGCACGTTGGCGAGCTGTGCGCGCTGATCGAGAGCGGGCTTGGTCTGGAGCGCGCGCACATGGGCATGTTCACCGAGCTGGCCATCCTGTACTGCAAGTACCGCCCCGAGCAGATCATGGGCCACCTCAAGCTGTACTGGTCGCGCATCAACATCCCCAAGGTCATCCGCGCGTGCGAGGCCGCGCACCTGTGGCCCGAGCTCGTGTTCCTGTACGTACACTACGACGAGTTTGACAACGCGACGCAGACCATCATTGCGCACTCGGCCGACGCGTGGGAGCACGCCAGCTTCAAGGACATTGTCGTCAAGGTGTCGAACGTGGAGCTGTACTACAAGGCGCTGCGCTTCTACCTCGCCGAGCAGCCGCTGCTGCTGACGGATCTGCTCAACGTCATGATGCCGCGCGTGGACCACACGCGCGTGGTGAGCATGTTCCTCAAGTCGGACAACATCCCGCTGATCAAAAAGTACCTGGTCGCGGCGCAGTCGACCAACAACAAGGCGGTCAACGAGGCGTACAACGACCTGCTCATCGAGGAGGAGGACTTTGTTGGCCTGCGCAACTCGATCGACAACCACGACAACTTTGACGGCATTGAGCTGGCGCAGCGGCTGGAGAAGCACGAGCTGCTCGAGTTCCGCCGCATCGCTGCGCACCTGTACAACCAGGCCAAGCGCTGGCGCCAGTCGCTCAGCCTGTCAAAGAAGGACAAGCTGTACAAGGACGCCATGACCACCGCGCGCCAGTCGGCCAACGCCGAGATCGCCGAGGACCTGCTGCGCTATTTTGTCGAGTCCGGCAACCCCGCGTGCTTCTCGGCCTGCCTGTTCACCTGCTACGACCTGGTGCGCTCCGACGTGGTCATGGAGCTCGCCTGGCGTCACGGGCTGGCCAACGAGGCGATGCCTTACTTTATCAACCTCATGCGCGAGTACCAGTCCAAGGTCGACACGCTCGCCGCCGAGGTCAGCGACCTCAAGGTCAAGGTCGAGAGGAACAGCGCCGGCGCGCCCGCTGCCAACGCCGGGCCGAACCAGCTGCTTGGCCCCGCTGGTCTCGGCGGCCGCCTGATGCTCACGCACAGCGTGTCGCCGGCGCCCACGCCTGGCGCAGCGCACATCCCCGCGTATGTGCCAGGGCAGCCCGGCAGCATGTAAGCCTGTGCCTCTGACTGCACCATGCCCCGCACCTGTGGCCCCCCCCCCGTCACGCATCCTTTGTTTTTGCCTTTTGTCCTCCTCAACATTGCAATTAGCGACAAATGGACCACTCCGCTGCCTTATGTGCAGCAGAGTGGTGTGCTTCTGGAGGGAAGAGACGAGGGGGCACATCAAGACATGCGCAGCACCAGCCATGATGGCTCAGCCCCGCGGCTCGGTCCTGTGCACGGGCCACCCAAACCGAGCCGCGGCGAGTAGGAATATTTTGCGGGCAGGGCGCAGCCGCGAGGTCTGCGTTTTGCTTCTGCTTGCCAAGCGACAGAATACCCGCGCACCGCTGCCAATTCGGGCTGCTCATTTGGCTTCTATATTGTTTCCGGTCACCGAAAGAGGTGGGGGAAGTGGTGCACGGGTGACTGCAATGGGCAAGGCGAGCGCGGACAAGGAGATCAAGAGGCGGCGGGTGGGCACCGAGGCCGCCGATCCGCCAGTAGACGCGGTCGACGAGGGGAGCCAGGCGGCCGACCACCAGAAGGACAGCCAGGTGTCGTTTCAATCGGCGGACGAGATCCGCCGGGCTCTCGACACAGCCAACACGGATCTCCTCATCCAGGGGTTTACGCACCTGCGCGAGCATCTCAAGATATGCAATCGTGCGGTTGGCGATGGTGCGCCGGTGGAGGCGCGCGCGCTGAGGGAGGCTTGCCGACGCGTTGTCTACGAGTGGGCTGACGAGTCTAGCGGGTTCGAAGAGGTGGCCGCGGCATGGCAGCTTGCGCAAAAGCATGGTGTTGCGCGTCTCGAGGCGCTGATCCCTGGAACTGTCGGCCGCTTGCTTGAGACACTTGATGCGGCGGAGACGTTTGTGCACGGGCGGCGGCTGATCCGCATGGTTCTCGATGGGTTCATGAAGGCGGTCCATCGGGCGTTTGGCACCCCTCGTTCGTCCGCCTGCGCATCCGCTCTGCAGCTCCTGTGCCAGATGGTCGCATTTGCCCGGGGCGAGCACGCGGACGAACTGCGGCTGGCGTTTGACTGGACCATGAAGGCGCTGGACGAGCTGCCGGCGATCCGGCCGACCGTCGTCGGATTCAGCATCCGCCGGCTTTGGATCCGGTTTGTGATGGCGTTCTTTGCGGCCGATCGCTGCCAGGCAAGCGTCGAGCTGCTGCGCACGCGAAGACTCATTAGCAACCTGTTCCGCGGCGTCGAAAAGGACTCGTACCAGGAGCTCCACGCGCTGCTCAGCTCCGTGTATACGCACATTGTGCTGAACACCAGCATCTCGCGCGCAGATAAGCGACGTGTATTTGGCGTGTCGCTGATGGGCAGCCTTGCCAAGGCCGCGCACAACACAGCACCAGTAGCGCCGCAGGAGGTGGGTGTCAGCTGCCCGGCGACGTTCGCACCAAAGGCCGCATCGCCGGATGACGAGCCAGCTATGACCAGCGACAGCGTGTCGGCGCTGGTGATCCGTTTCTTCCGCGGGATGATGACGCACCCAGGCCACGGTATCTGCTACCACCAGCACGGACTGTACCCGGCGCCGCACAGGCTTCAGGGTGGCGCTGCCGCTGCTGCTGCCGCGGACGCTGAAGACATGCAGGACGTGGCCACGTTCACCAAGGCATCGACATCAGCAGAGATGCACGAGTTGTGCAACAGCCTGATCCTGCGCATCCTGGTGACCTGCATCAATCCGCAGGGCTCGCGGCGCATGGCGGACCTGGCGGTGGACATCTTGCGGGCCAGCCCCGAGCTGATCGCGCCGTTCTGGCGCAACTACCGGTGTGCGCTCGAGCCACAGCTGTCGCTACGCTACCTGGGCAGCACGGCGTTTGCGATGAAGGTGATGGCGCTGCCTCTGCCCGTCTCGCCAGGCCCCGCGGCTATCCCGCGGCTAAACACGCTGATCGAGCATGTCACGCCGTTTGCGCTGGCGCGCTCAGCCCTGGGTCGCGGCCTGCAGATGCGCACATCGCCGCTGGTGCGCTACCGGACGCTGCTGCTGGTCGACATGGCGCTCCGCAAGCTGGGCGCCGCGCGGGCGTGGATACAGGCACAGGCTGCAGGTGGCAGCGGCGGCGGCAACAGCAGTGCCGCTGGCTGGCGGCTGCTTGACCAGCGGCTGGTGGCGGCGGTCAAACAGCGCGTGCCCGAATGGAAGCTGGTGGTTCTGGTGCACCATGACCTGAGCACGGCGGCGCAAACGCCGGCCCCGGCGATGGAGCTGCAGGACTCGGGGGATCTGCGCGAGCTCGAGTGCCAGCACGCGGTTCTGGGCAACGTGCTGATGCGCGTGATGGGCGGGTACCAGATGCACTTTGGCGAGCTCGTCCTGGAGTCGCACTTTGAGCTTGGCAAGCTCATCACCTCAGTGCAGCTATCGGACGTGGTCGCTGTGGGCGAGCTCAACAGCCAGCGGGTGCGCAACCCGGTCGGCGCGCACACGCTGCAGTACCTGCTGAATGCGCTGGCGGCGACCCCCGCGGCGAGTGTCAACTGGATGGCCCGCGTGCGGCCAGAGGAAAGCCATGATGCGGTGCAGCACACGGGTCTAGGCGTGGTGCTGGTGGTCTACCTGTTCGCCGTCCAGCCGGAGCTACGCCGCGCTGCGCGCAGGGCGTCTGTTGCCGCGCTGCAGTCGACGGGGCTCTTCGACCACGACACGGGGCCCGCCGAGACGCGCGAGGTCGCATGCTGGCTGGACTCGCTTGCCGCGCTGACCAGTCCCCACGCAAACCGATCCACGCGCCTGTCGTTCATCCCCAGCGGTCGCCTCGCGCTGGGCCACAGCCTGGTCGCGTTCCTAGAGGATGCCGCCGGATATGCGGCCAAGCAGCCGTACAAGTACGCCGATCGAATCTGCGCACCGGACAGCGATGCCGAGGAGGGAGTCCAGCTCCCGTTCAGCCCGCTGCTGTCTGCGGTGGTCGAAGCAGCCGTGCTCAAGGCCGCTACAGGGAATGGTACGCTGGCCGCCCTGCTGCGGGAGTCTCCAGCCGCGCGCGTTGCAAGCGAGATGCAGACCAACACGATGTTTGCGTATATCCGAGAGGTGATGTGCCGCATCGCCGAGATGCGTGGCCAGCGAGCCGCCCGCCACTTGCAGCCATTCATCGCTACCGCGGCCACGGCGGTCCTCGCGCCGCGCGCGGCCAAGCTCGCCACGGCCAAGGACCACGATAAGACCGAGGCCGAGCGGAAGCACTACGCGAAGGTCGAGGCTGCATTTGCCAGCGCGTATGCGGATGTGCGGGAATACCTTGCAGTCTTGTGTGCGCCAGCTGCGCAGCCCGCCGGCGCCGGCACTGGAGCATTGGCAACGGCCGCTGCAGCGAAGCTGCCAAGCGCAGTGGCAAAGCGGCTGAAGCGCGATCTTGCATCAACCTGTGCCGATGTGGAGGCTCGGCTGGCCGCGTTCACCGCCGTGCTTATCGACGCCGTCCACCAGATCGGCAGCAGCAGCAGCAGCAGCAGCAAGGGTCATGACGCTCGGCCGACGGCGGCGATTACACGGTGGTTGCTACAGCGGGCAAAGAAAATGACGGGCGGCGAGCGCCAGGCGGCCTTCGTGGTGGCGATAACGTGGATTTCGCAGCACGACCGCGTCAGCCTGCCGGGCCAGTCGCTGTGGGACCACCCGCTGTTTGTCGAGCTGGCGCCCGAGATCATGCAGATCGATGACCTGGCTTTCCTTGAGGCGCTGTACCGCCACCTGTTGATGAGCCGCAACCCGGGGGCGCTTCTCAGCAACGCAGGCGTCCAACGCCTGCTCGCGCACATGATGGTGTCGCAGCGGGGCTCGGTGCTATTCTGCGACATTGCTAGCCGGCTCGCTCAACTAGTGGCCAGCGGCTGCTTTGCAGACAGCGGCGAGGGGCATCAGGCCGCGTCCTTCGTGTGCTCCCTGATCTCACGACACATGGCGTCGATGGCGCCGGGTCCCGAGGCTGGCGAGCAGGAGCGCGCTTCTTGCACACGCGCGCTCGAGAACTACGCGAGCGCACTTGGCCAACCGCTGCTCGGCGACGACACCGATCTGCAGCAGTTGTTTAGCTACAGCGCCGCGGTTCTCGTGCACAGGACAGCCGAGGAGTGGCTGTCGCCCCAGGAGGCGGCGCGGATCTGGGGCCCGTTCGCTGCACGGGTCGAGGCCAGCGCGTCGTCCATGTGCAACCCAGATGGCATGGCCGGCACGGATGGTACACGCGCCGTCTACCTGCTGCTCCTCTTGCGCCATGTGTCGGCAGCGCTGTCTGGCAGGACGCGCGTGCGGCTTGTGCGCGATTTGGGAGCGGCTGCATCCAGCGAGCTTCCGATCGGCACTTACTGCGCGGTCGCCACCACGGCGCTGGTCCTTCTCCGGGGCATCGCCAGCGGTGCAGGCGAAGGACGCCGCGAGGCAGAGGCCATCGGGGAAATGTTCACTGCGCGAGTCATTTCGCTGTGGGCCGAGTCGCTTGGCACGCAAGGCGCCGATGCAGAGGCGGCCCTGGAGGATGCGGCGAGGCAGGTTACGGCGACAATGGGCCCGGCGCTTTCTCGGCATGCTGACCGCGACGGCGCCCTGGTGACCGACATCCGCAACCGTGTTGCGCTGGTGAGGGCGCAGCTTCCGCGGTTTGGCGGCCGCCATTTGTCGGGCGCCAGCGTCGATGTTGCTGCTGTGCTTGAACACATGTGGCACAACGCCAAGTCCAGCCGCGGTTATGCCGCGGACGCGACCAGACGGCTGCTTCTCGCGCGCATCATGTCGCTCAACCTTCCGGCGCTAGCGAGCGCGTGCGGGTGGGCACAGCGGGCAATGGACTCGGGACGCCTGACAGCTACACGCGGCCGGCTTGTTGCTTGGCTGCTGTCGACAGTGGTTGCCGAGTGCACTGCCACCGACGAGTACGGCCGCGTGGTTTGGGATGACGATGCCCACTCGTCGGCCCTTCGCGTGCGCTGTCTGGCGTTGGCCCAGCGCCTGTTTGGCGGCGCCACCGCACCCATTGGCAGCGTGGCCGCCGACGAGGGCACGCTGCTGCTTGCCACCAGCTTTGTCCAGGGCGCCGAAGACAACGTCACTGTTGCTGCATTCTGCGATGCTGTGTCCAAGGATATTGAGGATCCGCTCTCGCCGGCCCGCGTCGCCCTGCTGGAGTCGAGAGTCCTGCGCTGTGCTGCGCATCCCGGTAGGCCCGAGGCGGTCGCCGAGGCGGTTTTGGAGCTCATGGAGCTTGGCAAGCGCGCGGTCCCGCCGCTCGCCAGCTTGGGTGGCCCGCCGGATGCGTCGCGCTGGAGGGCCGTGTCTATCCTGGCCAGCGCGGCCGAGCTCTGCCAGCAGGAGCTTGCGCACCGGGCGACAGTCGACGCCGAAAAGTGCGTGCGATGTGTGGCCGACAGCGTTAGCAGCATGCTCGCGTCGATTTGCCAGCCGTTCGAGCAGGGCGCCGACATGAGCGACGCCGAGGTGGCCAAGGCGGCAAGCTGCTACCCGCCAGCCGTGTTCCGGCTTGTTGCCTACGCGGTCCAGACCGCAGACAGCATCTGCGCGGCCAGCGCACTCGTGTCCAGCGCCACGCATGGGTGGTTTGCGGCGCTGCGCGGGCTGCTGGGCTGCCGCCTCTTCAACGCCCGCGCATACGCGAGCGAGACGCGCGACCTCGTGGCCATGACTGTCCTCGGACTCTGGCGGCTGTCGCGCCCATCGCTCTCGCGGTGGTCGGCCTCGTTGGACGACTACCTCACGCTTGACGAGCTTGAAAGCCTTGTCGGTGCCTACAGCGGAAGCAGCACTCTGGCCGACCGCGCACTGCTGCAGGTCATCCAGGAGTACGAAAGCACAACGCGCCAGAGCGTCCAGCGGGCAGCGCTCGTGTTTGGCCCAGTGGCGGCCGGCATCTACGTCAAGGAGAGGGTCGGCCGCATCCGGTATCTCATCGAGCGCGACGAGAACGCGGTGGGCGTGGTTGGCGAAGAGACCGTGGCCGCGGCGCTCGCTGCGATCGACAGCTCTCGGATGCACCGCACGGTCGTGGACTTCCCAATCGCGGCCAAGGATCTGAACTTTGGCGGCGGTGACGGCGCGCCTTCGCAGCTCCCCCGCATGCTGGCGCGCGCCGCTGGATCCCCGGGCGCTGGCCAGGATGCGCCTGAGCACGCGCAGGCATACGACCCGCAGTTCATCCTCCCGTGGGTGTGGACCATCGTCTCGTGCGGCCAAGGCGTGGACCTGCGGCGGGTCATCGAGAGCCATGCTGCTGGTGTCGCCGTGGCGGCGCTCTCGGCGTCGAGCGCGCAGGTACGGAAGCTCGCGTACTACACACTCGACACGCTCTATGCGCGGATATCGGAGGCGCAGAGCCTTTCTGGCAAGCGCCAGTGCATTCTGCTGCTCGACGCGCTGCGCAACGGCATCACAGGGCGGACAGCAACAGAGTTCCCGCGGATCCCGTTCCCGCTCGCGCTGTTCGCAGCAACATCGCTGAATACGATGATACACCCGGAGCACATCATGTTTGGCAACGTCAATCGGCTCCTCCTGAAGCGCCCGTTCCTGAGGCCCGGCGGCGTCCCGCTGCTCCGCGTGATCCTGCGGTCGAGCGCCGAGACGCGCGGGCATCGCGCGCACATCCTAACGCAGGCCTGTCAGGCGGCGCGCGCATTCAGCCAGTGCCCGGCAGCATTCAGGCGCTGCGATCTGGTGAACCTGGTGCTTGCGCTGTCGACGAGCGCCTTGGGGGATGCCCAGGCGGCCGGCGCCGCACTCACCATGCTCTTCCACCTCACCAGCGCGGCCAACGCGGACATCCTTACCGAGTACGTGTCCAAGGGCAGGTTCTCGCTGCTCGCGTGGATCCGCGGACAGGTGTCGCTGGAGGCAGGCTCGCTGCGCGCCGCGGCCAACCAGGCGACGGCCGAGCGGGTGCGCGGCGGCGGCGGCGGCTCAGGAGTCTCCCCAGCGACCATGCAGCTCCTGCTGGCGGCCATCGCGAATCTCACCGCCCTGGCCCGCCTTGTCGTCCGCGCAGCCGCGAACTTCCCGCCGGCCAGGCTAGGCAGCGGCACGCTGGCGTACAACCGGTTCTGGGCAATCACGTCGTCGACGCAGCCCAACGCGCCCGGCCAGACCGCCGCGATGTGCGTCTTCCAACAGGCGCTCGACGCTGCGGCAGGTGCGGTGTCTGCGCTTGGCGACACGGCGAACACCCGACAGGCAGCAGTAGCGGCCCTGGCCCTGGCGCGCACGTGCGTCGATGGTGCGCGGCTGCTCGCCGATATCCAGCGGACTTGCGGGTGCGACGAGTCGTTCGCGCTACAGCCGCCGCACATTGCCCGCTGCGCTCTGGCGATTGTTCGCCTGGCGGAGCCGGTCGTTGAGCGCGAAGCCGCGGCCGGGTGTGAAGGCGGTGCATTCGTTGTGCGCTTCGATCCGTGCGCAATCGCTGCGATTGCCGGCGCCCAGCACCCAGCTTCGCTGTTTGCCACTGAGGCAACTCTCGGCGGCACAGGCGGCACGGCTCTGGACCGCCCGAGCAGAGGTGCGCTGGGTCTCTATAGCTGCTACCGGTCCAGCATCGACGGCCTGTTTGCGTGGATCACGGTGGCACCGCCGTCGGACATACACGCCTCCGAGCTGATGGAGATTGTCAGTCGCGCGCTTGTAGTGGGCGCCCCCGCGGCCGCAAAGGCGGTTGCGTGGATGCGGGACTGCCACGACGAGCAGACGGCAGCCTCCTCGTAGCCGGCAGTCCCCCCACACCCGATGGATGTGGAATACTAGTTCGATTGTAGCTGTTTGCAAGGGGCATTTCTACACAAGAGTCTCTGCAGTTTGGCCTGGATCCGTGTGCAGGTCCAGGACGCAGTCGTACCAGCTCTCGGTGCCTACAGGTTGCTGGGGCGTGCAGTGTGATGTGTGTCATTAGTCTGACGAGTAGGCGCGGTGCGTGCAAGGGCCCTATGGCGCGACGCTCACCATGCACGACACTGGACCGGCCCAGCGTAGTGTAGCCAGCGCGCTCGTACAGCGGGAGGAGGTTCTCGCGCGAGAGCATGGCCAGCCTGTCCAGCCTGCGCCCAGAGCCCGCGCTGTCGAGGCGGCTGTTGTACTCGCGCATCGAGCTGGTGTACGCCTGGAGGAGCCTGGACGCCACGCCCTTCCCCTGCCAGCGCGGGCTAACGCACACCGAGTGGATGCAGACGGTCGAGCCATCGGGGTCGTGCGTGCCCATCGATGCGTGCGTAACCAGCGGTGCCGCCACCTGAGTTGACATGATGTATCCGACGATCGCTCCCAGCTGGTCGAACGCACCCAGGAACAGGTGCGGCGCCTGGCGGAACCGGTACAGCATGCTCTCAAGGCTGGCGCCCTCCTCCGCCGAGTAGCCGGCCACCTCCAGCGGGTACGCGGCGCGCACTTCGTCCTCCGAGCGCAGATTCCTCAATTCGAGGTCGCCAGCCGCCTCCAGCTGCGCCATGTCGGGCCACGCAAAGGTGCACAAGTGGGGAAATGCGCTGGGAGCGCCAAGTCTCGGGCCCCAGACGACACGATGCGCAAGCCCGCGAGACAGGGCCTGCCGTGCGCAGCCAGGCACAGCGCCATCGCTGATCGCCTGGCTGATCTGATCTGCGATGGGGCACTCGGGCAAGGCGCCGGCCGTTGGTGGTGAGGCGAGCAGCGTGTGCGGGGCCGCAGTGCACAAGGCGGCAGCGCAGGTGGCGGCCAGAAGCGCGATCCTTCTTTCATCTCTGTTCAGTTGGCACACTTGTCGCACCGAAACTATCTTCCAAGCAAAGATGGTGAGTTTCGCCGCGTGGATCGTGGAGCAGCGCCGGACAGCGGATGCGGCGGCAGCGAGGGAGCCCGGGTGCGGCGAATGGATGCGTGCGCGATGGATGCAGCACCGGCGCCCCTCCCGCTTACGCTGCGGCGCGCCCACCCCTGCGGATGCGAGTGGCCCGGCAGTGCGATGGATACGACGGCATGCCCGCAGGCACCGTGTGAATTCCAGGTGCATGCCGCTCCCGCAGCCCGGAATGCAGCAGGGTGGCGCCGACCGGCTCCAGGGCAGGCCCTGCCCGACAGAAAGCAACGCCGGGGGCCCACTCCGTGTACGGAGGCACCGCCAGAAACAGCCAGCAATGTGCAAACCAGCTAACCATGACGCTTTCTTGCTGCGTGATTCCCTTTCCTCCAATGCCTGTGTGTATGGCGGCGCTTTCGGAACTGGCATGCACGAACTGCGCGGGGCTTGTGTTGGACACACCGGCTCATGGTTGCGCGCGACTGCAATGCCGTGCTTGCCAATCGACGACTGGACCTGCGCTGGAACGCCCCATCTCCCCCCAACGGCCTATAACAACGCCTGGAACTCGTGTATTTCGCGCGGCACTGGCACTGGTCCGAAGCATATAGTCCGCTCCGACTGCCACTGCGAAGCCCTCCGACTGCATGCGCGAGCTGAGGATCGAGAAGCTCGTGCTCAACATCTCAGTCGGTGAGTCGGGCGATCGTCTGACGCGTGCCCGCAAGGTGCTGGAGGAGCTCAGCGGCCAGTCGCCCATCGACTCCAAGGCCCGTTACACCGTGCGCACCTTTGGTATCCGCCGTAACGAAAAGATCGCCACCCACGTCACTGTCCGTGGCCCCAAGGCGGAGGAGATCATTGAGCGCGGCCTGAAGGTCAAGGAGTACGAGCTCCGCGCGCGCAACTTCTCGGCCACCGGCAACTTTGGCTTTGGCATTGACGAGCACATCGACCTGGGCATCAAATACGACCCGAGCATTGGTATCTTTGGTCTGGACTTCTACATCGTCATGGGCCGCCCCGGCTTCCGTGTCTCCCGCCGCAAGCACTGCAAGAGCCGCGTTGGTGCCCCCCACCGCATCAACAAGGAGGAGACCATTGACTGGTACAAGAAGAAGGTAGGAACCACGCCCCAGGGCACCCGCTGGGCAGCCTCGCGGCCTTGCGTGTTTGCCGGGCAAGCATTGCTCGGCGCACGACGCTCCTGTTCCTGTCGTATCTGCATCGCGCTAACCCTGCAATCTCACCTGCTGCCGTCCTCTGGCTGGCACGCTGTCCGTCGCCCGTGTAGTTCGATGGCATCATTCTCCAGAAGTAAATTGAGCCCCGTTCTTTGTGTTGTAATACCGGTGCAGCACAGCCCCCCACCGCCCTCCTCCACACAGTGTGCTCCTTTTCTGCGAGTGTGCCTGAATGCCAAAAAGCTTGGAAATCATGACGTGCGGCAAGCAGCCGGCACTACCATACTTTGTTGCAGACGCGGAGCCAATGGCGCAGCAGAGGAACTAACCTGCGGCCTGGCCTGGCGCGATCGTCCCGCCCGCGCTGCTCTGCTCTCGCCTCGCTTCGCCCTCCTCCCCCCTCTGGCGCTCCGCAGACATGGACCGCATCCCCCGAGGCGGCGAGTGGGGCGGCCAGCCACCGCAGCGCCTGCAATCGCTTGGGCTGACGCACTTCCAGTACGCCGAGGGCGACCATGTCGGCCAGCTTCTGGCGCTAGCGAGCCTGGCACCCGTGTTTCTTGTTGTGGCTGAAACGACTATTGTGTTCAGCCGGCGCGAAGTGGCAGGCATTCTGCTCCTTGCGGGCCAGCTGCTGAACGAGGCATTCAATTTGGCGCTCAAGCTGGCTATCCGCGAGGAGCGGCCATACTGGAACCTGGGCGACGGCTACGGGATGCCGTCGAGCCACTCGCAGTTCATGGGCTTCTTTGTACTGTATGTGGTGCTGTACTTTGAGAGACGAGTTGTCGCGCATACCGTGCACAAACGTGCGGTGCAGCTGGGCGCTGTCGTGTTGGGCGCCCTGGTTGTCGTCTCACGAGTGTACCTTGGATACCACACCGTCCTCCAGGTCCTGGTGGGCGTGGGCGTGGGGCTGGCCTCGGGCGCTGCGTGGTATGCATTCACTGAGGCCGTAGTGCGTCCGGGCGGAATCGTGGACGCCGCGCTGGCCACGTATCCGTGCCGGTGGCTGCTCATACGCGACTCGCACGGCATCCCGGACATTGCGCTGGCAGAGTACTGCCTGTCGATGGCGACGAAGCAAAAGACCATGTAGCACGCGCTTTATGTTTTTATTGCTGCCCAGCTAGCGAAATATATCAACGCTCCACCGCCCCGCTACAGTGGTGGGGGGAGTGCTTCTGGGCACCTAGCCGGCAAGCTCGACACCAATCTTGAACGCGCCGACCAGCGCCGAGAGCTGAATCTTCTCGGTAGCTCCGACAGACATGTGGTACTCGATCTCGGCCAGCTGCTCCAGCAGGTAGATCCGCGTGGCCGCCGGAAAGTCGATGGTGTTCACAAATGGCGTGAGCTCGCTGATGATGTCTTGGAGCGCAAGCCCCTTGTCGCGCTTCAGGGCGTTGATGTTGGACAGCGCAGAATCAAACTCGTCGTTCAGCATCCAGTCGACGATGCGCTTGACATCGTCGGGGCTGGGCTGTCCTGTGCACGCGTACACCTCGTCGCCGCCGATATGCGGGTATGCCGCGTGGCACGCCTGCAGCACATTCAGCACCCGACGCATGTCGCCGGCAGAGAGCTTGATCAGCGCGCCCTTGCCTTCCTCCGAAATGGCAACGCCCTCGCGCTCGACAATCATGTCCAACCTGCTGTTGATATCCGTCAGCTTGAGCGGCGCAAAGCGGAACCGCGTGCACCGCGACTGCACTGCCGGGATTATTTTGCTCACATAGTTGCATATGATGCAGAACCGCACGTTCTTGGTGTACTTTTCAATGACCCTGCGCAACGCCGCCTGCGCCGGCGTCGTCATTGCGTCTGCCTCGTCTAGGATGACGAGTTTGAGCCCGCTGCTAAACACCGTCCGCGTGCTCGCAAACGTTTTGATCTGGTCGCGGATAACATCGATGCCGCGGTCATCCGACGCATTGAGCTCGAGAACCATGCTGCCCATGTTCTTTTGGTAGAGCTTTCGCGCTATCGCCAGTATAGTGGTGGTTTTGCCCGTCCCTGGCGGCCCGTAGAAGAGCAGGTGCGGCAGCTTGCCGTCGTCTATGAAGCGCTGCAGCGTGTCGACAATGTCCCCCTGCGACACGAGCTCGTCCAGTGATGTTGGCCGGTATTTCTCGACCCAGGGCAGATTCTCACTGTTGCGGCCAGGCGTAGCCTCGTCCGCCTGCTTGCCCTTGCCATTGGTATGCCCCGCCTGCCCCGAGTGCGTGGAATCGACATCCATTGCGTCGGTCATTGTGTGGCGGGCTCAAGAAGGCGGGAGGAGGAAGGGCAAAGGTGCACTGTTGGCTGCTGGCCGTCGGTTGCTCCGAGAAGAGATGGACAACGCGAAACAAGGAGGAGAGGCACGCGAGCGGCGGCTCGACGCGTGCCCATCCGCGTCCTTCCTGGGACCGCTGGCTGCGCAAGCGCCCGCCACAGCCACAGCGCCCTGATCTGATCGGCAGACCGCGGCAGCACCTGCAATCAAGTTTTTTTTCCCTTGTTGCTCTGCGCTGTTGGTTGCGCGCAGGCCGCCGAGGCGGTCGACACCTTTTACTCCTTGTAGCTCAGCACACATTTCCGCGCACTGCTGCTTGTGCTGCTTCCCGGGCATCGACGCCTCTCTGCAGCTCGCCCTCGCCTACGAACGCACGCGTGGAGGCCATGCAGAAGCGCGCCAATGCGGCGGCCGCCGCGGTGGCCGGCGACTCGGACAGCGACGCCGATTTTGATCTGACCTCGGCGCTCATACCGCAGGCAAGCAGCGTCCCTGCGAGGAGGGCCAAGGCGGCGGCAAAGCCCGAGCTCGATCCAGCGCTGAATGGCGGTAGCGACTCTTCCGACGACAGCGAGGCGGAGGCCATCCAGCGCTCGGTACAGGCGCACAACCGCAAGAAGAAAAAGTCGGGCGGGTTCCAGTCGATGGGGCTGCATCCGCCACTGTTCCGTGCCGTGATCAACAAGGGGTTCAAGGTGCCGACGCCCATCCAGCGCAAAACCATTCCTGTCATCATGGAGGGCCGCGACGTGGTCGGCATGGCGAGGACGGGGTCGGGCAAGACGGCGGCGTTCCTTATCCCTATGGTGCACAGACTGAAGGCGCACTCGGCAAAGGTCGGCACGCGCGCAATCGTCCTGTCGCCAAGTCGCGAGCTGGCTCTTCAGACGTTCCGGGTGACCAAGGACCTGACAAAGTACACGGATCTGCGCGCGGTGCCTATTGTCGGCGGTGACAGCATGGATGATCAGTTTGGCATTATATCGTCAAACCCCGACATCGTCATTGCCACGCCCGGTCGGTTGCTGCATCTGGTCGTGGAGATGAGTCTTGACCTGACCACCGTCGAGTACATTGTGTTTGACGAGGCCGATCGCCTGTTTGAGCTCGGGTTTGCGGTCCAGCTGCAGGAGCTTCTAACGCGGCTGTCCTCTAACCGCCAGACCCTGCTGTTCTCGGCCACTCTGCCCAGCACCCTTGTCGACTTTGCCAAGGCCGGTCTCCAGGACCCCGAGCTTATCCGTCTGGATGTCGAGTCCAAGATCAGCCAGGACCTGGAGATGGCCTTCTTCAACGTCAAGAAGGACCAGAAGGACAGCGCGCTGATATGCCTGCTGCGCGACATTATCGCTGCGCCCGTAAACACGGACAAGACGGTCAAGAGCAAGACCTGGCGACTGACGGGCAACAAGCCGCCGCCAAAGAGGAACTTCAAAAGGGGCAAACGGGGCGCCGACGGTGACAGCGACGGCGAGGAGGATGAGCCGACCGGCCCAGTCAGCACCAAGGGCCAGACGATTGTGTTTGTGTCGACAAAGCACCATGTCGAGTACCTGAATGCGGTTCTGGAGGAGGCCGGGTTTGCCGTCTCGCACATCTATGGCTCGCTGGATCAGACGTCGCGCAAGGTTCAGATATCCCGGTTCACCACAGGCCGAACGCAGATTCT
The DNA here is from genome assembly GCA_027595825.1 of Coemansia biformis. Taxonomy (NCBI): domain Eukaryota; kingdom Fungi; phylum Kickxellomycota; class Kickxellomycetes; order Kickxellales; family Kickxellaceae; genus Coemansia; species Coemansia biformis. The sequence goes on from JANBOI010000048.1 coordinate 22,460, forward strand.
CATTGTGACTGACGTTGCCGCGCGTGGTATTGATATCCCGATCCTCGAGAACGTGATCAACTATGACTTTGTTGACTCGAGCAAAGTGTTTGTCCATCGCGTTGGACGTGTTGCTCGTGCTGGACGCCGCGGTTGGGCATACTCGCTTGTCACTCATGAGGATCTCCCGTATGTGCTTGATCTCCAACTGTTCTTGGGTCGCCCGCTGCAGCTTGGTACGGCCGTCTACGCGAACAAGCAGCCTACATACAACAGGGAGATTGTACTTGGTCAGTTCCCGCTGGAGCTGAGCGAGGGTGATAGGGAATGGGCCGATCGAACTGTTGCCGAGAACGTCACCATCCTGGGAATGCAACGGACGATGATCAACGGCAGCAAGATGTATGCCAAGAGCAAGCGGCCCGCGGCAAAGGAGAGCTACAAGCGGGCAAAAGAGATCATGCTGGCAGACTCGTACTCGGAGCCGCACATTCTTCTTGCAAGTCGGATTGATAGTGGTGAGCGCCAGCGCTTGGAAATGCTACGCAATCTGTCGGGATTCCGTCCAAACGAGACCATCTTTGAGATTGGTAAGCGCGGCGTGAAGCATTCGACTGAAGCGAGCCTGGTGATGCAGACGTACCGGATGGCATCCAACAACTTTATCGAGCACACCAAAAAGGCGCGCGGCGAGATGAGCGATCCGATGGCACGCAGCACCGACACCAGTGGTGCTGCCGATACCGCAATGGACATCGACGACCTGCTCAACCCGGCAACCAACACCAGCTACCGAGATGACGACTTTTACATCCCGTACACAAAGTCCGATTTGAACACTGAGCGCGGGTATGCAATGACCACAGGTGGGTCGTTTGCCGAGCGTGCGCAGGGTGCAATCATATCGCTCAACGGTGACGAGAACTCCACTTTGCTTGGCCAACTACACTCGCGGCAGGCAAAGAATGTCATGCGCTGGGATTCGAAAAAGAAGAACTTTGTCCGCGGTAACGGTGTTGGTGCTGATAATCGCAAGTTGATTCGTACCGAGAACGGCACTGTGCTGCCTGCAACTTTCAAATCCGGCATGTTTAAGGACTGGCAGGACAAAACCAAGGTCTACATTCCGCGTGCCGGTGAGCAGGAGCTTGATAATGCCTCGCGTAGGGGACAGGCAGGCAAATTTGCCACTGGTCGCTTCCGCCATACCGCAGTTACTGAGAGCAAGCCATTGGATCCCATGTCCATCGACTATGAGCGCAAGCTCAAGAGGCGCAAGCTGGACGAGGAAAAGACTGCCGGATCTGGTGAGCAGTACAAGGGCACCGTTGAGTTTAGCGATGGCGAAACGAACTCGAAGGGCGGTAGAGGCGGTCGGGGTGGTCGGGGCGGTAGAGGCGGTAGGGGAGGTAGGGGCGGTAGGGGCGGTGCGCCAGGCAAGCAGCCGGCCCGTAGCGAGCTCAAGTCCCGCGACGAGATCCGCAAGGACCGCATCAGCAAGGAGCGGAAGATTGCCCAGCATGGCCGCGGTGGTGGACGTGGCGGCGGCGGTCGCGGTGGTGGCCGTGGCGGCGGCAGTGGTCGCGGCGGTAGCAGCGGTGGTCGCGGCGGCGGCCGTGGTGGTAGCAGTGGTGGTCGCGGCGGTGGCCGTGGTGGCAGCAGGGGCGGCAGTCGCGGTGGCAGCAGAGGCGGCCGTGGCGGCAAACGCATGTAGGCCACTCTGGCGTAGTGCACATGTCAGCAGCCATTTGGGTCTTGTTTTGCTGTGTTTTGCAAAGACAGGAACTTTCTTCTTACTGATGCCATCCTTGGCCGGGTGATGCATACCGCCGACGACGAACTCTAGACTGACCTTGCAGACCTGGAGATCCGACTCGGCCGCAAACCAACTCACCCGCACGCGGCACGACACACTCGTGAAAGAACTCAAGGAACGCTGTGCCCACCCCCCCACGCTATTCGTCAAAGAGGTCGCTGCCAAGAAGTACGACTGGTGCAAGTACCGGTGCGCACTTCAAGTGGACAAGGAGGAACAAGGCTCCATCCGCCCCGAGCAGCGACGCAAACTGATGAAACAGCAACGGGCATGACGCGGCCCCAACCCACGAGCTAGCGAGGACGACGGACTACCGCACTGGCCAAGAACAACAAAGAATCGGCGAGATGACATCAGCAAGAGTTACTGCGCCACCATCAACAACCTCCTCCTCGGACCCGCTACAAGGACCCTGTAACGCCTCCTTGCACCCCCGGCTGGCACCTCTGCAGCCGGGTAAGAAGACCCGCCGGAATTGCCAGGATGCCGCCACACTGTGGAACGGCGCAGGGGTCTCAGGTAGAGCCCATGCTGGGCCACGTAGCCTTCGGTATGTTGACCTCCGATCTCTTTGGTTTCTTAGCCAGCTCGTTCAGTACTAATCGAAAGAAAACCACGCCCATTGCTGTCCAGCAGCTACGCGGCTAAAAAAGACTGCAGCGTGAACGCAAGCCGGCACCAGTCAAAGATGGCCAGGTCACCATTCTGCTGCAGAAAGACACGACCAGGACTGTAGTAGAGATGGCGCCGTTTGTGGCTCACCATGTTAGTATGCAGCCAGCGTACACATGGCTCAGCGCCTGTGACGCACTCGTTGCCAACCTGCCGCAATATGGATTGTGGCAGCGATCGGTTGCAAAGGTAATCCAGCGCGCTAAGGCTCAGCGGCAGAATATGACTGTGGTCGTGCTCACTCACACCGGCCGGCAGACATTCGCATTGGAGGATAGTAACTGGGCCCGTTGGGCAATCCAGCAGACTCGGTGTCGTGCAGTATGTGATGTGCTGGGGGGAACCGTTGTCACTGGGGATTGGAACGCCTTGCTCTCTCTTGACAAGGATCCCGATCAGATTGGGAAACACCGGGAGCGCTGTTTCGATGAAAGATGCCAGGCTGCCGGCCGTGGTTCCGTTCCCTTCGTGCGCCCACCAGTGGATGGAAGCCTCCGGTACATTGGCGTAGTGGGAAATGGTCTGAGCAAGCACTTGGTATATGTTGGTAGCGACCCCGCGGCCGGGTGGGCACAGTGTATGGACGACAATGTACCTCACATACCAGCAATGTCCCAACTTGATTGTCGCGGGGATGCTGGAAAACACGTTGACTCTCTCGCTAGTCAGATCATCAACATCGATGAGCACGCCAGAGAAAAGAAGCGATGTTTTGAAGACACTCGGGGGATAACTAACATTCAGTGCCTCAAGGCAGGTGTTCCAAGCGTTCCACGAGTCGATGCAGCGGTCAAAATCCTGCTGTGCGAGCAGCCTCGATCGAGCCCCCGAGGTACCAAAGCTCGCTTCCAAGTCCGTGTAGTGAGTCCGGTCTGCATAGACCTGCTGGTTATTGGTGGTCATTGTGAGAGTGGGTGAGTGAGTGAGAAAAGTCCGTTGCTGGCGACAGTTGAGGTGGGCGCCGGCACGAGGGGAGGACGCGCCGCGTTTTATCTGGCGGACCGGACTGGTTCGGGTGCCATGTCGGGCGCGGTGGTCCCAAGCCGCGCGACACCGAGACCGCCCGCCCGCGCCCCGCGTCGCACCGCTGGCCGCAGCAGTCTGGGATAAGCACAATGTTCCTCCCGGCAGGGCGGGCCTCGCCGATCTCGTCGCCGCCACGAGTGCTGGGCTGAGTGCCACCACAAGCATTGTTCGGAGAAGGCGGCCCGGCGGCCGGCGGGCTGGCGCCAAGCCCAGCTCATGCAGCGCCAGGATCCCCGGCGGCGCAGCCAGGATGTGTGTCCCGCCCCGCCTCG